>VIAB01013246.1:0-10100 GCA_009801035.1 Oophaga pumilio
TGAAGATCTGACCCATATTAATACTACAGAGACATATGTAAGGGATGATGAACGGTGTAAAGAGGAGATTACTACTTATAACCAGTCAGGTGAGTAGTAACCACAAAATACAAATAAGTCACAGATTCTTCTCTGCCACCAGCTGTGGAGTCTTTATCGATGGTGTAGTCCGGTATTAGCACCATGCCGCTGCAGTTGGTTCCTCTCTTCCTCATGCTCCGCATTCTCCCAGCAGCACTTCCAGCCAGGTCTCTGGCCATGTTCTAAGGGCACGCACGCGCTCCCACCCTCTTAAAGGGCCAGGGTGTGCACTTGCTATTTCCTCTCCAGCCAATGGTTTTTTATTCATTATGTATATATTGCTTCCACTCCACTGGGTAGGTGCCTGAGCAACCTTCCTGTTTCAGTCTATGTTGTGTAAGGTCGCATACCAATGCAAATCCTGCCTGCTGCACTCTGAAGCAAATCCTGTTTGCTGCACTCTGAAGCAAAACTTGCCTGCTGCACTCTGATACGAACTTCGTCAGCTGCACTCTGATACGAACTTGGTCAGCTGTGCTCTGATACAAGCTCTGCCTGTTGCTCCATCCAGCCTGTCCTCCAGGGTCAGCTGCTGCGCGACCATTGGTCTGCTCTGGGGTGGCACCTGGCATTCATCGGGAGCCAAGTCTAACCACCATCAGATGCTCTAGTGAAAAGTCAGGTGATTACTTAGTCACGCCCCTCCAGGCTTTCCACGGTTCGTGGCGCAGTGGTTCCACAAACCACGACCGTGACATCCGGCCATATCACAATCATCTGATCACTATTTTGCCACTAGACCACAACATGTTCCTGCACCCAAAACTGTTCAAATGATGTTGGTCATTGAAAGCCCATTTCTATAGGAGTTACAACCTGGAGGATCCACCTACCCATTGGGATTAGGAGACACTGACTGTTACCTGCCCAGATCTGTAAACTACAAAGCCAAACGACATCGTACTTAGAATGTGCTGACAAGTTAGAAAATCACTTGAAGAAAACTATTATGATTGGTCTGTAAGAGAAAGCGGAGGGTAATGATGCTGTTGGCTTCCTAAAACCCTGATATCTTATTGGATGAATTTACCTTCTCTTCTTTCTGTACGGCTGAATGTCTCATATGGTCACTACAAGACCAGGTCCAGTCTTTCTGACCAAATGTCACTTTTATGATTGGTAACATTAAATGTTCAGTGAGGTCCAAGTGTGAATTTCTGTACAATAGCAGCAGAACTTCCCTTTATTCTGATTTTTCGATTTAAAATTGACTAACTTCAAACAGGGTCACAAGAAACTACATAAAAACATTTGCCATGATATATTTATTGATGTGCGTGGCTGATGGCTGTAATATACATTTATTCACGCCTGCAGGAGATGTGTTGGCATGGCTTCAGCCCTGATTTTATGGATTAATTCCACGTCATAAATTACATTATGTCTTCGATCATAAGGAATTCAGATTACTGCACAATCTCTCCTGAAATGGTGAGCACTAATACTTTCTCTAATCTTCTGGTCAGGACTCATAGTAGCTCCAATGGTCCACCATAAATGATTGCAAGCCCTGTTTAGTATTGGAGCTTGCCTCTCATACATACATTGTTGTTGAAGATGTAACATGTTTTTTTGTTCTAAGTCTGTTTACAGTTTTTCAAGTTGTATGAGTTGAGCTGGAATTGGCCTGTCTCACTTACGTGAGTCTGTAACTTCGTGGTAGTTAAAAAAAAAAAAAAAAATGTTGCCTTTGCCTCTTCCAAATGCCTGAGACCTTTATTTAAAGACACCGCATCTCTGCAATATTATAAAAAGTCCTCCTTGAATGTCTAATACTTTTTAAAGAAACTCATTTAATGGAAAATATTGCCCGAGTTCTAAATTGCTGTTCTGTAGTGTGACATAGCAATAAGAATGGTCAGATAGCTGGGTTACAACCAGGAGGGCAGAGAAAATGCAAAATCTGAAGATGCAAGAGTATTCAGTAAATGGGCTGGGATTACAAGAGGAAACAAATACACAAGTCGTGAGCTGAGCACAGATGACTGAACCAGAGGAGAACTAAGTTGTATCTGGCAGCTTCCCGCAATCCCGAGTTTTAGTAGGGCGTGGTGCTTTCCAGTTGGCTGAAGCAGGAAACAGATTACTTCAGTTGGACACAACACAATTCCATACTGCTAGACTGGATGGTACTACAGGTCCCAGGCAACATAATCTTTTTGTTAGGAAAGAGCCTGTGCCATCCAGAGTTTCTGGTTGCTGTCTTCTGCATCACCAGCACCACCTGCAGAATGAATAAGGTGGCATCTGGTGGCAGAAACGGACGTTGCAGGAGTAGATCCCAGAAAAATATGACACCATTTTCAGAAGTCCTAATACGACAAAATAGAAAACCAGAGCAGTAGAAACCCCAATAAAGTGGCTCAATTTTGGAAATTATAACCCTCAGGGAATTAATCTATTGGAGTAGTTACTATTTTGACTTCACAGCCACTTTCTGGAAATTAGCACTGGATGTTGGAGAGTGAAAATTACACATTTGCCATTTTATTACCCATCTGATAGTGTTCAGATTGTGCTCCAGGAGACACACACTATAAAATAAGTGGGTTCTTCTCAATATAGTAATGCTAAATACATGGATGTTGAATGTGGTTTGGGTGCACTGCAAGGCTCAGAACTGAGGGAAAGATTTGACTTTTTGAGAGAGGATATTGCTGTATTGGTTTATGGAAGCCATGTTGCTTTTCAAGAGCCTTTGAACCACTAATAATGTGGAAACCTCTGTTTCTCTAGTTGCCTTCCATGACAGCATAGGAGGTTGTCTCCATATCCTAATGGGGGACAGGAAGCACAAAGAGGTTAAAAACCCCTCCCATTAGCCAGTGTCTTTCCTGTCCCCCATGGGGCATGGAGAGGTTCCTGGTATGCTGCATAGCCGGCGTCGGCAGTAGTATCTGTCAGATGAAATGCTTGCCGGGCAGTGGTGGTTGGGGCTTGGCCTTCCTCCTCCTTTCTGCTCCCGTCTCCTCCTCCGATTCTGGGAACGTTCTCCTGGCCCACCTGCGTCCCCTTGCGGGGGTAAAGCAGGCCAGTGATCCCCTTCCTGGAGGCCACCCTGAGCCCTCCGGCATCTCCCTCTACTGCGCGCGCTGTTCGGTGACCTGGAAGTCGCGTCATCCTGGCGCGTCACTTCCGGGTCTTGTGTTCCAGAAGTGGAACGCATGCAACTTCCGGTTACTGCCCTGAGCGGCCCTGGAGCACCGAATGGCGTGCAAAGCACGCTGAAGACTGACGCCTGCTTGGGACCCCGGAGGGGGAGGCAAAAAAGACCGCTTTACCCTTTGAGGACTCCTCCCAGGATCCCATGACAGGAAAATTGAGAGTCTTTAAAAATCCTGGGAGACTTCCACCTCTGCTCTCAGGTCTAATATAGCATCCACCTGCGTAGCCAGGTCTCTCTTTCGTTGGTTGGGTGAGTTAGAGAACTACATCTCCCAGGGAACACCGAGAGGTGATTTATTGGACTCTCTGCCCATTCTCCAAAAGGCGACTGTGTTCCTGGCGGACGCCTCTATGGAGTCAATCCGTATTGCCGCTAGATCTCTGGTCCAGACTAACTCAGCCAGAAGGGCACTCTGGCTCAAAATGTAGAGTGGAAACGTAACCTCAAAAATTAAACTATGCTCCATCCCCTTTAAAGGCTAGTATGTGTTCGGGCCAGCTCTAGATGAAATCCTGGAAAAGGCCACGGATAGAAAGAAGGCCCTTCCTGAACAAAGACCACCAGGAAGCATTTTTTTTGGCCCTTCCAGTCCAAGGGGAAGGGGAAAACTGGAAGATGGAGCTATGCCAAGGGGAAACCCAAGAATATTCTCGTCCCCCAGCTGCCACAGCAAGAAAAACAATGTCTCCAATCTGTTGGGGGGGAGGCTCTTGGGATTTGTCCACGTTTGGCAGGCTATTTCCAGCAGCCACTGGGTCCTAAATGTCATACAGGAGGGCCTCCTAATAGAATTCGAAGCTTCCCCCCCCCGGGTCTTGAGAGTCACCTCCCCTCCATCTCAGGAGGCTCAAGCCTCAATGATGTCAGGGCTGCAGGAGCTGGTGGTCTCAGGGGCAATATCCCCAGTTCCAGCGAACGAACTGGGAAGAGGTCATTATTCCCGTCTCTTCACGGTAAAGAAACCTTCGGGTCAGGCCTGGATTATAATAAACCTAAAATCTCTCAATCACTACATCACCTACCGCAAATTCAAGATGGAGTCCATAAAATCAGCCATCCCACTGATTCGGCCCACACTCCTTTATGGCGACTATAGATCTCAAGGACACCTACTTCCATATTCCTATACACCCTCAACACAGGAAGTACATAAGATTTGCGGTTCGGCTAAATCAGAGAGTGTTGCATTTCCAATACAATGTGCTTCCCTTCGGGATCTCCTCGGCCCCAAGGGTCTTCTCCAGAGTCATGCCAGAAACAGTGTCACACATACGGAGACAGGATATTGCCATCGTACCCTACCTGGATGACCTGCTAGTCATTGGCCCTTCCGCCGAGATCCTCAAAGAACAGGTGTCCAGAACTCTGGACATTCTGCAAAACTTGGGTTGGGTTCCCAACCTAAAAAAAATCCCAACTCCAGCCGTCAAGGACAATAAGATTTTTAGTGGTCCTCCTAGACTCAGTGAGTCAGAGGTCCTTTTTACCAGAGGACCAGCGCCAAAATCTGATAGCCAAATTCCTAATCTTCAAAAAACAGAGGTTACCTGCCCTATGGATGGCCATATCTCTCCTGGGGTCTATGACGGCTTGCATACAGTCAGTGTCTTGGGCTCAAGCCCACTCCAGAGTTCTGCAGACATTTTCTGTAAAACTGGAATGGGAACCCCAACTCTTTAAACAAAAGGACCCAAACGACAGGGAGAGTAAGGGCCTCCCTAACCTGGTGCTTAAATCAGGCAAATCTATGCAGAGATGTAGGCTAGATACAAACCCCCCCTGGTGATAGTAACAACGGATGCCAGCAGAAGAGGCTGGGGAGCTGTGGTGTTACATGTCCCATTCCAGGGTCGCTGGAGTCAGCTGGAGAGCGCCAAATCCTCCAACTTCAGAGAGTTAAGGGCGGTAGTGAAGGCTCTTCTAGTAGCAGACAGTCTGATCTCAGGTCATTATGTCAGAGTATACTCAGACAACATGACTACCGTAGCCCATCTCAAGCACCAGGGAAGCCCGAAATTCAACAGTCTGAGAGGGATCTCAAGCCGAATCTTCTGCTGGGCCGAGAAACCTCTCTCCTTGATGGCAAAACATCTGAAGGAGTCTGCGAACACACAGGCAAACCTTCTAAGCCGCCAGGACATCCAGCCAGGCGAATGGAGCCTGAAAAAGGAGGTCTTCAACATGTTGGCAGACAAATGGAGCCTACCCGAAGTGGACCTACTGGCCTCAAGCCAGAATGCGCAAATCAAGGCCTACTTCTCCCTTTATCCCAGGGACGCTTCTCAGGGATCTGACGCCTTTGCCCACACATGGAAATTTCGGCTGGCATATGATGCTTTCCCCCCGAAACCGTTGCTGGCAAAGACTTCGAAAAATTCGGGACGACCGGGTTCCAACTATCCTGGTATCCCCGGTATGGCCAAAGAGGAGCTGGTACCATCTCATCGTAGAACTCCAGGTGGAAGGACCAGTTCTCCTACCACCGTCAGACGACCTTCTTCTGCAGGATCCCCTTTGTCACCCGAGTCCCCAAAGGCTGAACCTCGCTGTCTGGCTGCTGAAGCCCAAGTGCTATGGGCTAGGGGGCTCTCAGAATCAGTGATTTCCACATTGCAAAAGTCCAGGAAACCTGTTAATAAATTACATGTATAACAAGGTATGGAAGAGGTTCTCCTCGTGGTGTCACCCTAATGCACCTGACCCCTTCCACCCAAATATATCTCAAATACTGTACTTTTTGCCAACAGGGCTGAATTTGGGTCTTAATTCAAGCACACTAAAGGTCCAGGTGTCTGCTCTAAGCTCTGTTTTTGACCAGGATCTAGACAACCATCGGTGGATAAAGAGATTCATGGTTTCAGCACTTAGGCTTCATCCCAAAAGACAAATCACTGTCCCATCCTGGGACTTAAACTCAGTTCTCAAAGGCCTCATGGGCCCTCCATTCAAACCCCTATCCTCTTGCACCCCTCAGCTCCTCTCGTACAAAGCAATGTTCTTAGTTGCCATATCTACAGTAAATCAAAAGGAAGAAAAGTTCCACACTCTGGATGTCCGACGTATAATCCTACACTACTTGGAACAATCCTAATCTTACAGGATTGATGAAAATCTCTTCATCCATCTATTCGGTCAAAATAAAGGCAAAAAAGTAGCAAAAAGTACAATTGCCAACTGGATAAAAAAGGCCATAGCTGAAGCATGCCTAGCCCAAAACATGACAGCACCTGCGGGCCTAAAGGCTCACTCCACCAGATCCACCTCAGTCGCCTGGGCCGAAAAGGCTGGCGCATCTACTGAGCAGATCTGCAGGGCAGCCACATGTTCTTCTTTACACACCTTTACCAAGCATTATAGATTGGACTTCTGGTCCAATCGGCATCTAGTCTTTGGCCGGAAAGTGCTCCAGGCCATGGTCCCCCCTAGTGCAGAATTGGTTGGTATTCCTCCTATGCTGTCGTGGAAGGCAACTAGAGAAAATTAGAATTAGACCTACCGGTAATTCGGTTTCTAGGAACCTTCCACGACAGCACTAATTCCCTCCCGACATTCTTGGATAAATTTCTGAGAATCTAAAGGTAACCAGTGCTATGGTGGTAGTTGTAAGTCACTGGCTAATGGGAGGTGGGAGGGGTTTTGAACCTCTTGGTGCTTCCTGTCCCCCATTAGGGTATGGAAACAACCTCTTATGCTGTCGTGGAAGGCTCCTAGAAACCAAATTACCGGTAGGTCAAATTCTATTTTTTCCTCTGGCTGATGATGTACCTGAGTGGGGCTTGTTTTTTGTGAGATGAGTAGAAGTTTTTATTGGTGTTATTTTCACCTATATTTGGGAGGCAGAATGAACAGTCGAACACCACGCTCTACTGGTTCATGCTATGAGGTTTTCTATTAGACTGTGAAATGTCATTGTCTTGGTTTATAATTAAACTTTTTTAACATAGTTTAAGTAGAAATGTTAAAAAGTATAAATTTCAAGGATTTTATTCAAAAATAATAATTGGTTTTATTCTTGGCAGATGACTATACCAGGAGATCAGAGGAACAGCTGACATCTTCAATTTTTAAATCTGATGATCCTGAGATCCCACAGAATATAACTGAAGTGAATGCCATTACTCCAGATATACCATCATCCATTCACAGCAAAGATCTACCATCTGATCCTTTGAGACAGGTCCTGTCTTCTGATTCATTACAGACCCCTGAGGAAAATCAAAGTTACAAAATAAGCATTAAAAAACAAACTGATAAAGCAAAGAAGCCATTTTCACGTTCAAAATACGTAAATAGGTTTCCCCTCGAAAAGTCTTTTCTTAAATATCAAAAAATTAGCTCAGCGGAGAATAGATTTTCTTGTTCCAAGTGTGGGAAATGTTTTAACCAGAAATCACATCTTGCTACACACCAGAGAAGTCACACAGGGGAGAAACCATTTTCATGTTCAGAATGTGGGCAATGTTTTAACCAGAAATCACATCTTGTTACACATCAGAGAACTCACACAGGGGAGAAACCATTTTCATGTTCAGAATGTGGGAAATGTTTTAACCGGAAATCAGATTTGGGTGTGCACCAGAGAATTCACACAGGGGAGAAGCCTTTTTTGTGTTCAGAATGTGGAAAATGTTTTAGAGATAAATCAAATCTGACCAACCATCAGAGTACTCACATGGGAGAGAAGCCATTTTCATGTTCAGAATGTGGAAAATATTTTAACCAGAAATCAAGTCTTATCATACATCAGAGAAATCACACAAGTGTGAAGCCATTTTCATGTTCAGAATGTGGGAAATGTTTTAACCAGAAATCAAATCTTATCAGACATCAGAAAACTCACACAGGGGAGAAGCCTTTTTCATGTTCAGAATGTGGAAAATGTTTTGAGAAGAAATCATCTCTTCTTAGCCATCAGAGCAGTCAGATGGGGGAGAAGCTTTTGTCATGTTCTTAATGTGTGAAATGTTTTACATGGAAATTAACTCTTAATAAGTTTCAGAGACGTCACACAGGGGAGAAGCCTTTTTCATCTTCAGAATATTGTTTTAATCGAAAATTGTACCTTCTCATTTCTCATGTTTGGTCTCTTTAAAATAAAAACACTCCTACTCTCCATCCCTGCCATTGCTGATGGATTGGTGTCGCAATTCGCATTCCTGCATTTCTTATCGAAGGGCTCATCTTCCCACTCCGGTGCCATTACTGCCTCAGCTTGGAAAAAGAAGCACTCTTAACCCTCATAATGCAAGACAGCTCAAGCCTGTAAGTGCTGCAATTTCTCCTTTCTTAATGTTGGTCTCACAATAAAACAGCTCCACAAATCTCCTTGTGTTCTCACCGAAGCCCACATACTGAGCATTGTTTGCTTCACAAGGGAATTTAACTCCCCTTCTCCCAAGCCACAGGGGATTCTGATGTGGGGAACGCCATAATTGATTTGTATATCATATTGTGTCTATCCCTACTAAACAAGACATGGAGAATTATATACAAAGGCTGGAGACCACATACAAAACTGAAATATGTTCCATCACTTCTAGCCTGTCACAGCTTACTGACAAGGTACAGAGATTATAGGATGATCTCGTACAAGTTTTGGACCATCAAAATGCTCATAATTTATGAGTCATAAACAAACACTGGATCTTCACAGCCAGCAAATAGACAGTCTGTATAATATGGTTGATGGTCAAGAAAATCACAATAATGTCTGGATGAGGGGTGTACCTGAAAGTATCAATACACAAGCGATTATGCAAACACTGCTCACGTTATTCAATAATATCCCTGGGGATCATATTGATAAGGGGCTGGAGATCGAGAGGACGCACCTTACACTAGACAATCATGGCTTAGATTCTGAGAGTCCAATATCTGTCACATTTTTTCAATGTAAATGAGCCCATTTTGAGGAAAACAAGAAAGTTGGGTCTTCTTGATTTCAATATAAAACACATACAATTGCTCACAGATCCTTTCTGAATGACACTTTCTAAAAAAAGGTATTGAAACCACTTAATACCCTCTGGGAAAATGGCCTGATGTACTCCTGGGTCTACACATTCCAGCTGTATATTTTCAAAGATCCAAGCCACATGAGACCATTCTGTGATGCCCTGGACATTCTCAGAATCCATATATCTGACTGGTCACCTGCTCCACCATTGACACAGAGAGATCCAGCACGTTGCAGAAGATTTTCAATGGATCAGGAACTTGATGGTGATGCACCAGATGGGAAAGGAACCTGCCAATCATATGAGCTCCTGAAATGAAACTTGTCTTCCCTGATGAGAGAGACAGTTTGCAGATGTTTGGTTGTTTCTTTAAGACTATAATTACATATAGTTTAATAGCGCTTTATGTTCCTCTCTCCCACTATATAGAAAGTCTTAGTTCATATAAGATCTTAGAACGATAAATAAGTTGAGCTCACATTATATTACTGTAATATCATCCGGCTGTATTACTTTACTCACTATATATTCCATGATTCTCACTAATAGGATCCCTAGGACTGAAAGACTTACGCCTGTAAAGACAACCCCCAGTTACGGACTTGCATTGGGGTCTTCTTGTTTCGCAGTTTCCTTGTGTTCAATATATCCATAATCTACACCTCTTAGGCCGGGATCACACATGCGAGGATATCGTCTGACACTCGCATGTGAAATCCCAGCACTCGGGAGTGGAGCGAGCGGCTCCATGTATTTCTATGCACACATTGCACTGTCAGGAATTGATCCAATATTTCTATCCACTTATCCAGTGTGTGTATGGCGCAGTGTATGTAGGCGGCGAAAGACACAAAACAGTTGGGGGAAAAAAAGGCACATTTATTTTACAAGACACA
>VIAB01013247.1:28525-40070 GCA_009801035.1 Oophaga pumilio
GTGGCCGCTCTGTATTCTCAGAGCAATATGCATACATATTAGTCCTCAAAAAAACATAGGTCACACTCCGCATGAAACACAATTAACTTCTCCCGTGCCTCTCCCATACTCTGGAACTCTCTACCCCAACACATCAGACTCGCGCCTACCATGGAAACCTTCAAAAAGAACCTGAAGACCCACCTCATCCGACAAGCCTACAACCTGCAGTGATCATCAGTCTACTGAACCACCGCACGACCAGCTCTACCCTCTCCTAGTGTATCCTCACCCATCCCTGTAGACTGTGAGCCCTTGCCGGCAGGGTCCTCTCTCCTTCTGTACTTGTGTGTGCCTTGTATTGCTCACGTTTACTGTACTTGTCTATATTCGCCCCTTTTCACATGTAAAGTGCCATGGAATAAATGGCCCTATAAAAATGTATAATAATAATAATTAATCAGAGCCCAAGAAACCAGAGCACAAGGAATGTGTAGAAAAATACATCAAAAGATTTTTTATTTTTAATATCTCAAAAAAATACAAAGTATGTAATGGATGCTACATGCTAAACTAGAAGCATGAAGCAGCAAATTGACATATTCAATGCAGGTTAATACTATTGTAAAACACAGTGGTTTTCACCAAAATTATTATTATTATTTATTTCTATAACACCATTGATTCCATGGTGCTGTACATGAAAATTACATATGATCCCCAGGGAACAGCGATAATAATGATATAATGGCAAGTATCAGAAAACTGGAAAGTTATTCCTATTACAAGGGGAAGATTGTCAGCCTACAAACATAGGTTCTAGTGCCATTTATCAAAAAAATACAATAAGGCAAATAAACCTTCCCATTCATCTCTCTGATACTAGAGTGCCTAAGTTCATGTAAACAACAGAATATGTCACTTATAATAAACTCTGAGTACCCCAAAGGCAGTATAACCACATATAGTGTGCAGACATTATGCTGAATACCTGTATGATGTGTCAAGACTGCTGCATGTAACCCCGACGCGCGTTTTTCCGATTCCTCTTCCGCAGTATTAACCTGCATTGAATGTGTCAATTTGCTGCTTCATGCTTCTAGTTTGACAAGGAGCATCCATTACATACTTTGCATTTTTTTAGATATTAAAAATAAAAAAATCTTTTGATGTAATTTTCTACACATTCCTTGTGCTCTGAATTCTTGGGCTCTGATTAATTTTCAGAGCAATGACTGAATTTGTGACGCCCTTAATCCCATGACTGAAACCAAAATCTCCTTCATCCTGGTATATGCACCCTCATCCTGGAATATGCTCCCCATCCTGGAATATGCTCCCCATCCTGGAATATGCTCCACCATCCTGGAATATGCTCTCACCCATCTTGGTTTCTGCTCTCCCCCATCCTGATATATTCTTTCCCCCATACTGGTCCCCATCTTGGAATATGCTCCCCCATCCTGTATTATGATCCCCATCCTGGTAACAGGGAGGTCCAAGATGGAGGAATGTGGGGTATATACAAGGATGGGGAACCAGGATGGGAGAGCATATACCAGGTTGGGGGACCAGGATGGGGGAGCATATTTCAGGATGTGAGACAAGGGTGGGGGAGCATATAACAGGATGGGGGAGCATATACCAGGATGAGGGACCAAGATGGGGGAGCATATATCAGGATAGGGGAGTATATACCAGGATGAGAGACCAGGATGGGGAAGCATATACCAAGACGGTGGACCAGGGTGGAGGTACATATACCAGGATGGGATACAAGAATAAGGGATCATGTACTAGGATGGGGAACCATATTCCTGGATAGGGGACCAAGATGGAGGAGCATATACCAGGAAGGGGCAGTATATACCAGGATGGGGGAGCATATTCCAGGATGGGGGAGCAGTTATCAGGATGGGGGAGCATATTCCAGGATGGGGGACCAGTATGGTAGAGCATATAACAGGATGGGGGATCATAATACAGTATGGGGGAGCATATTCTAGGATGGGGGGCCAGGAAGAGGGAAAGAATATATCAGGATGGGGGGGAGATCATAAACCAAGATTGGTGAGAGCATACACAAGGATGGGGGAGAGCATATTCCAGGAAGGTGGAGCATATTTCTGGATGAGGACCAGGATGGTGGAGCACATACCAGGATGGGGGTGTTTACAGTTTCAGTCATGGGATTAAGGACATCGCAAATTCAGTCATTGCTCTGAGAATACAGAGCGGCCACTGTAACTGCGCCCCTGTAGTACTAGTATGGATATTGCTGAAAATTTTGGTTGTCTTTATATTGGAGAATTCTTTATCATCTCTACAGCTGTCCATACTTCTCCCTGATGACCGTTCTGCCTGTTGTCAGGCTTTTTATATATAGGACTAGGACAGCAAATTGTACCTTTTTCTGATTTGGAAGAAAGGCTAATTACACCTCAAAATGTATTCAAGTACCTGGCAGATTAAGTGTAATGTAAGTTATATTTCGCATATCAATATAACTGTACAAGGTGAGCAAAAAGATTTGCATTTCCCTAGTCTAACATCTAGTTGGGACCTCCATGGCCTGGAATTCTATGTACCTCTTAAGCTTAGGCTTTCAGCGTAACACCTGTCTAATCTCAAACATCATTAATCTAAAATATACATGTAAAATCATTATTAGATTTCATTCAGCATCCCATAAAAATAAAACCTATGAAAAGGTTTTCCGTGCAGGGAAAATGTATAAATGGAGAGAGCTTTTCTGAAGGTTTTGAGTAGTTAAAATAATTAGTTAGAGGTCTCTCAAGAAAGTTTTGAAGTTCTTGCATACAAATTTCTTGGAGATTATCATCCAGGAACCATTAATATTTTTCCTTCAGTAAATAACTAAAACAAAATCCTGCTCAATGGTACAACAAAGTTATATTACCCCCCACTATCACCACCACTCCCCAACTTACTCTCCAGTTGAACAGTTCAATATTCATTTTTCTCCTTCCAGATCTCTCAGTTCTCGTGATGAGCAAGAATACTCGTTGCTCGGATATTCTCCGAGTATTTGGGCGTGCTCGGAGATTTAGTTTCTGTCGCTGTAGCTGCATGAGTTGTGGCTGCTGGACAGCCTGAATACATGTGAGGATTGCCTGTTTGTTAGGGGATCCCCGCACGTATTTATGCTGTCTAGCAGCCCCAAATCATGCAGCTACGACGACACAAAGTAAATCTCCGAGCACGCCCAAATACTCGGAGGTCACCCGAGCATGCTCGGGAAAACCCGAGCAACAAGTATACTCGCTCATCACTACTCAGCTCATCTGTCGTTACTTGCATACAATAAATACACATAAAATGGACAAATTCATAATTACCCAACTGAAGTAAAATTATGAATTATTTATATAGTTTGCAATTTTCACAGAATATAGTCCCGATGAAAAATAGAAACAAACTTTGATACAAAGGTTTATCTTTTTATTTGATGACTGAGCAGCGTTATTCAAAAAGAAAAAGGATTAAAACCTTTTTTAAATGTTGTGTTGGTTTGAGTTCATGACATCCAGATTTGAGATCCTTTATCTGCAGAATCAATCCTTCCATAAAAAGTTCTCACATTTTTTTTGAGGCTCTTTTAGCGTTGTTTATTTATTTAGTCAGATTTCTTTGATCATGCCGAGTAAATTCTGAAAAGCTTCTTGGTTAGTATAAATAATAAAAGTTGTAGACTCAGAAAAACATATTTGCTATAATGTTCCTTTGTTTTGATATTCTTATATAAAGAGCAGGAATAAATGAGACTTTAGTCCCAAAGGTGATCCAATCTATTCCTATTTGGCTCCATTGTAACATTGCTTGCAAAAATAAATTTCAAAGAGAATCTGCCAGTTATTCTTGGTGTGCAAACAGTGGGCAGAATGAATCGCAGCCTTACCACAGTATTGCAGACAGGTTTTATTTTTTTTTAAACATTTCTGCATTTGGGAGAAAATATAATTTAAAGACCATCTCAGAGCCACTTCTGGATATTGACAGGTCTTGCCATAATGTATACATAGGGAGAGTCCTGTCAGTCATCTCTAGCAGCATAGGGATCTTCATAGTATATCATCCTGAAATGCTAGAACGTTTCAGAAAATAATATATCTGGTTACAATCATCCAGCCAGCTTGTGATTCATACTGACAAGTTTGACCAGTTTGACCAGCTTGAATTACCTTACAGGTTTCCTTGAAAATTTAATACTTCTTTCCAATTATATAAATGGTGGCTGCAGTGACCAGAGACCTCATTCTTGACTTGGAAGCCTGTGATGTTTTGATTGGTAACCAAACCATTAATTTTTGATTGACATGGATGATGTCTCCTGTTTAATTCACAGAAATTGGACAACTTGAAGTTCTTGGGCAAAGTCTCCAACTGGGCCTTCAACTATTGATGGGTTTTGGTCTTCTCCTAAGAGTCAATTGAACTTTTTTGGCTCCTTGCACCCCAGGACCCAAGTGTGTGACTACAACCTCTGCATTCTCTATAGTTATATTATAGTCTTTTCCAAGCCTGCCATGTATGAAAGAATGAATTTATAGCACAAGAGGCATCACACCATCATTTACATGCAAATAAGGACTGTATAAGAGTTTTTGTAGCTGGCATGCTGTAATGATTATGAGAGGTCATGCAGTATAGCCTTGTAGGCTGGTTTAAATATCAGAAAACCTCTGCTATAAAGACCACCTACCAAAATTAAAAAATCTTTAAATTTGTCAAATCAATAGTAGAGGGAAACAAAATGCAGATCAAATAGATGCAATAAACAGTTTTCAATGTCTGATGAAGGCTTTATGGGAGAATATGTAGGAGCCTTAAGTATTAAAAATAACTTATTGCATACCCACTTTTCAGACAAATGAAGGCACCCGTTTGGCACTGTAATGCACATTATGTAATAAAGGATGTTTTTTATACTTCTGCTACCTATGGGTCCTGCATTTTGATTCACCCAACAATTAGGTGTAATGTGTCATAGAGGAAGATTAATATCCATAATGACATCTCCGTAGAGGGGACATATCACCCGCAGATTGAACATATGGGATTAATTATAACTGGAGAAGTGAGAGACTAATTATAACTGGGAAAGTAAGAAACCAATTGTTTCTTTCTTAATTGAGAAAGAGCTGACACGTCAACCTCAATTGAAGTATGGACCTCCTGCAGTGACCAGGTAATGAAAGTAGAGATTCGTTCCGAGAGCCAGACACTAGGTCTGGGATTCGTTTATCCAGGAGATGGGAAGTACACCTCCAAGGCATGAACTTCCTCTGATCAAAGCACGAGTCCAAGACTTTTTGCAGCTAGTGGTCAGTGATTACATTGGGGTTTACATAGATCTGATATTTATAGGAGACATATTTTTGGCTTGGTAACAAAGGGACAAACAAAATGCATTAATTCACATCAACATAAGGCTACATTAACCCCTCCAACTTACTATTGGCTTGATTGATGATGCTATCCACACCATGTTTCACCTTTATAGAAAAGAGAAATCGCAATGGTAAACATGACGACAATATCTACTGCCTGGGATCTCCAAAGGCAAAGATATCCAGAAAGTTAAGCAGCTCATAAAATTCTAACAGAATTAGCACATCCCACAGCCAACCACCACAGGAGCTTACCAAGGGGAGGTATGAGGGTGTAACCCCTATCTAATGAAAATGAGAGTTTTGGTGTCTGTCATTTTTCATTCCTGAAAGACATAGTTTGCTGTGAGCATATTCCATTTTCCCAATCGGAGTGCTTCCCTCCGCTACGCTCTGAGACATTTCAGTATCCTTAGCATTGCACCCCCTGCGCAGGTGTACTTCTCTACCCTCTCTGACCTTTCCTGGCATCTGTGCCCTGCAGTACTTTGCTCTGCTCTCAACAGAGCAGAGAAGTATGCCTGCACAGGAGTGCAGTGCTGGGGAGACTTCTGTGAATGACTCATGGACATGTCATCCACACGAACCAAGAAGAAGGAGGAACTCTTGAACCAGACCGCCCCACAGATGAGTATAATAAAAGTTATTTTTCTTGTCTTGCAGGTCAGGTTGGGGGCTTATATACAGCATTATAGAATGCTGTATATCAGCCCTGAAAGGCAGTGGCCGTAACTCATATCGGCCAAACCTGGTGACGGGTTAGCTTTAAAAATAATAGATGATGGAAGCTGCTATAGTATTGCTAGCAATACTCAAATCTCTCAGAAGCTGAAATGACAAAAATGCCAGGAAAAACCTATGCACTGTAGTGTAGTATCCAAAATTATCGATATCAGTGGAAGAGTATTTAAAGATGCAAAAATATCAACCATGGCAGTGATCAACAGAATTTTTTTTTCAATTTCCTACTAAACAAAGTGCTTTGAGGACCTTGACTTCCTTTACCAAGTAAATAAATGCTTTTTCTATTAAACCCAAAGCTAAAATTACTTATACAGCCGAACTGGCCTCAGAATGAGATGCATGGAGAACACTCCCATTAGGGGTGGTTGAATCTGTATATAAGAACATTAATAAATCCATACAAAAAAAGGTAAAACAGAAACATTCTTAAAAGCGTGTTTTATAACTAAGAGGTATGGCAGAAAGAGTGTTGAATAAGACTTCATTAAGGCTGGTGGTCAATCACATCAGCTTGTCTAAAGCCTAAAATTATGAATCAGGGTCTGCAAGGAGATCTTTAGATCGAGTTAAGTTCAAATTTTAGAACCACATGTAATCCTAGGGATAGAACCATCAGAAGTATTTTGCAAAAATATTTGTTCCCTTTGACCGGTGACCCATTTCTCAAAGAACATCTACTAAATATGCACCCTCTATTATATATAAGAGACCAAGGCCTGTGAAGAATATTCTGGCTACAGACTATAGAATAAAAGTCCACTTATTCTTGCAGTCTACTCTTTTTTTTCATCAGAAGATCAGCAGCTTTAAATGTAGAAAGAAAGAATACAAGAGTTGTGGGAATATTGGAAATAGAATTTGCTCATATTAGAGTATTAACACAGGAGAAACGTTGAATATAACAACATTCCTAAACTGCTCACCTTCATTCGTGATCTACTTACTGGAATAGAGTTGCGACCTTCAGTACGTAGAACTGACTACATTAAGTCTCAGGATGTGAATCAATAAACATAGATGGAATGTGGGAAAAGGTACCTCAAGCATAGCGTTTCTAGACACGCCATATTAGCCCACAACTGTGGCTTTTCTTAATTTAAAGTATTACCAATTGAACAAATACCTGATAGACAAAGCAATCGATTCCAATATCTCCGCAGGCGTAAAATGTTTAGCATTTTTAAGATTGTTTAGTACCTTTGGGTTGACTGAAAATATAGAGAACAATGTTTATTATATTATATTTTATTAGATTACTTTTCTCTGGACAGCACCTTTATCTAACTATGCTTTATCCATATTTCAAATGTCACATTTGATAGATGCATACTATTGTGATATGTGCATTTATTGCTTCTTTTGCATTGGGTAAAAACATTCCCCTTGTTGTACACCCTAATGTCCTTTAAATATATTTATTCTACTTTGAATAATTTACTCATACCCCAATCCCTTGAACATATAAGGGATATTTCTTAATATCTGGTCATATCACTTTGATCTGCACTAATACACTCTCACTCCATTATATGCGTGTGTATTTGATGTGTATACTTATTTGTGTGTTACTATATATCAATATACCATATTTCATGACCTTATTAGTTATATTTTGTAGTATAAAACATTGCATGTGTGCGTATCAAGTTGCATGCATCTTTGTTAGGTGGTCTTCAATATCTATGCACAAATTTAAAGTACGGTAATATGTAATAGATCATTTTTAATCTATCAAACTTTTCACTGATTTTATTCCAACTTTTGCCTGCCAGCCTACTAGCATCTACCATGTGAACTCAGACGTTTTATCTGTGGATCATATGTCGTTATTGCACCAGACTGCCCCTAAACATTACTAAGTGGCACCGTCACCAAAATATTTGGAACTCTTATTAAAATTTTCTACTAATGATTTATAGGTAATCGCAAACCTTATGGGCATTGAATCCCTACTTCCCACAGCACTGTTACATGCAGTGTACCATATGCAATCTGTCTGAAGACGGTGTCCTTTTGACCGATTCTTATTTATCTATAATTTCCATTAAGATAGGTCTGTATTTTCGACTCTAAAAGAATAAAGTAATACATATAGTTAAATTTACAATACAGTCAAAATAAATTAAAAACAAAACAGAAAAACATAACCACTGAAATTTCAACCTATACCGAATTGATAGAAAAAAAATTACTAGAAAGAGACGATTAAAGAAAAGGAGCAAAGCTCATGTTTTAATTAAGTCCATCTGGGATCACTGCGTTCAATGTACTGAGTATATCCATCTCGTTTCTTTTTGGGCTAAGACCATCTTCCAATTACACCCCCCCCCCATACATCCCTAAGTCCTTACTATCACTCAATCTATCTCTTACGTTTTCAAAAGTGATGCATTATAAATGTGATGTACCTTGAAATGTCTTGGAATTGAGGTAAGTTTAGGGGGATCTTTCTCTTCTTTTACCACTTTTATAGACAACACATGCTCCTTGACTCTTCTACAAAATTCCCTGGATGTAAGGTTAATATACTCCAAAGCCACATGGGCATGTAGCACAATATATAACCCCTGTAGTCTGTTAAGAAATGCTGTGGATGATTTTAAACTCCTTTTGTCCTGCGGAATATTGGGGCTTGCAACACAATTTTTCATATACCTCCTTTGAACATCTTGTGATCCAAATGTCCTCTGAGACTGTGTGCCTGAGTAGTGACTATGTACCAGCATGTCCTTTAGAATTTTTTTTATATAATGTTATACTTGGATTTTCCTGTAAATGAATTTGTGTTTCTGTCTGATAGTAGAACATCCCAGGTTTCATTGTGTGCCAGATGTACCTCTTGTGAGCTGGAGCAAAATGTCAAAGTAAACTGTTTCATGTTGTTCTTTCTGGTCCCCTTTTTTGTTGTTTAGTAGGGTTCTCATTATGTCCCATTGGCTATCCTGTACCTTTTTTCAATGTCTCTGTTTTGATAACTTCTTGTTTTAAATCTTTTCTTTTTCAGATTCAAAAGATTTAAACTCACATAGTACTTACCTAGAGAATCCGCTCCTTGGAAGAAGCAAAGCCGAAATGTTCGTCGGACACGGTAGTCTTTAGGCTCTTGGGTTGGTATTTCCTTTTCTTGGTGCCATATCTAAATTGTATCCTTTATGTCACGACATACACTATTTAGCTTATTTATCTCTGTAATAGCTGGCCTTCTGCATCTTAAATAAGATTAATCACATAATCACGTTAGCACCTGGGCCTTCTGGATATCAAATCACATAATTTACTAACATCCTCCTCATCTGTAAACTTAGCAGATTTGTATTTGAGCATTTATGATGCTGAGAATAAGTGATAAATGAAGAATAAAGTAATATCCACCGATATCACATGGTTAATGATGATAATTGTAAGGAAAACACACAAGAGGACAGCTGGGGAATACAGATATCCCCCCGCCGGCACCAATCTGTGACATAGCTTACACAGTCACAGCTCACCGGCGCCCCTCTTACCCTCAGGTCAGTCAGGGAACTGCACCTAGGATAAGTAGTTGCCAGAGAGGCTTCCCTGTCATGTACTGGTTATCGGGGCAATCTGCAGTGAGGGCGGTATATATATCACCAATTCCAGGCCGGGAATATATAAGTAAACCTCCGATCCGTCACTGTCAGGATCCCCAATAATACCAGAAGGGTATGCTGCCACCAGTTCCTCGTTAGATATAAGCCCGGTCCGTTAATAAGCTTATATCTGGTCAGAAACCAACAGGTAGCGTATAAGTACTAGCTGGACTCACGGACATGGGGAATCGAGTTTCGAGATAAAAGAGCAGCCTAAAATTAATTGATATTTTAATTGCCGAAAGGTGCACTAGATACTACAGCCAGAAGTACAGATAAAAGTAGGGTACAGGTTGGGAATAGCAGTTAGCTGTATGTGTCACGTTACTGTTCTGTATAACTTGTGGAAGGGAAGTTCTCATATCCACAGGCACCTTCTTAGTTTCTTGTCTGTCTCCATGCATGACGTGATGCGGCTTCCATGGCAGAACAATGACAAAGTCTAAAGGTGTGTAGCTAGCTTTTAACCTCTAGCTCGCCCCCTCACATATTTGCCACCGCCCCTCAGCGTAGGACTGAATTCTACTCCCTTGACTTCCTAGCTGAAATAATTCCCAACATCTAGGATGGGTCATAACTTCCTAGGTGCGGGTCCAAACAGGACAACTGACGTCTCAATGGGTTCGTTGGGCTGGACCGATACGGAGAGTCCAAACTTGGATTGGCTAAGAGTTTCTGGAGAGCCAGTCTCGATAGCTTGGTATCCGGGACAGGTAGAGAAATATAATACACTGGGGTGTGTGCGAAGGGCTCTCATGATTCTGAAGGTATATTGAACTTACCCCTGAGATGCACAGTACTCTTGTAATTCATCTCTGGGTGTCGGTGCCCAAGTGTCTACGCTTTCATGGTACTCTCATAATTCAACTCTAGGTGTTGGTGACACTCGGTCTTAAGCTTCCATTGATGTTGGCCACCTTGCACAAAAGACAACAGGGGGTCCCAGCTCTGCTTCTACTCACCTTCATTAACACGTGGCCTCTCATTCTCTGGCCAAATGGCAAAGTTGTGTTCTTTTGGGGATTTGTGTACTTATCCCAAGTATGGGGGGCCACTTCAGGAGTGGAGGAAGATCTCTGGACAATATATTGGGCCTGAATTAATAAATCCAAAATGGAGTCTCCCTCATTCCTCACAATGATTTTTAAACTTCAAATCGATAAGTGATAAAATACTGTTAGACTTTGCCAGAATACAATGCACTTATGTACTACATGTACTACTAACCACACTATAATGTCTGTTCCTTCTCACATTTCCGATTGTCTAGTCAAGTCTTTGTACTACTCAAAGATAGAAACCGCAAAGATGTTCAGTATCCTATGTTGCAGAAGTAGGATCAAAGGCTATTACGAGGACAGTCTGATCTATGAGTATACATCTTTTATAATATATTTCCCATTGCATATTGAATATTTCTGAACTCAATATACAATGATTTACTGAAATGCAAGTAATTCGATTTTGTTATTTAAATCTTTATATGCCTATGTATCAAATTAAAAAATCCATTGGGTTTCAATATGTGTAATTCGCTTAGTATAATATCCACTTTGTCAATTCATTTTAACGGTTTTTATACCCTAAACTTTTGAATGCTTAAACCAGAGGTGACTCTAGGCACCTGGGGCAAAATACACAATACTGTATTCACAACTTAAGCGGTTTCAGTGGTCGTGCAACCACTTACATGCGACTTGCACACTTACAGTGATGTGCCAACTAGCTGCTACTACTAATTCTTTCGCTAGACAAAAATGGGGAAAGATTCCGGCACAACCATCCAGGGATAAAATG
>VIAB01013248.1:59297-71102 GCA_009801035.1 Oophaga pumilio
TGGAACGCCAGAGGGCTGGATGTGGTCCACGGGCCGGACTGGAATGCCAGAGGGCTGGATGTGGTCCATGGGCAACACATAGCCCAGGTCCGGTCTAGGGGAATAAAGAGGAGGGAGACCCACAGGGACAGACCCTATTCCGGTCCCATGGGAGGGTTAGAGGGGGAACATTGAGGGAATCACCTTTACCTATTCGACATCTTTGGACACCAGTAGAGTCACCCCTTTGGTGGCATTGCAGGGACAGTGGGGACACTGATACTCCACTGCAGCAGCAGCTATGGGGGACAGATGATGGCTGTAAATGGCATCCTCAAAGATTTACAGTGCTGTGAAAAGGTTAAAAATGTGCATAAGATGTGATAAGGGTCCTGTCTGCCTCCTGCTGACTCTGGAAACTGAGCTTCCTGGTGTGAGGAGGGACAAAGCCGCCAGCAGGAGACAGTCATTATTTTCTGCCTAGCGAGGGGCCTCCTAGAGCAGAGCGTATACCTACGGTCCTGTATCCTACTGCCTATGCAGAGCGTTTGGAGCTCAGAAAGTCAGAGCTCTTGACTTCTAGCAAAACGTATTGGAAAACGAATTGTCAGATGAAGGACATTCTCTTTTTTCTGTGTTCTTACACAGCGATGTCCATCCGGACATCCGGGCCCTCTGTATCGAAGAGTTGGGCACCTGGATAACGATCTACCCCCAGAGCTTCCTGAATGACAGCTACCTGAAATACCTGGGGTGGATGCTGCACGACAAGGTGACGGTCTGATGGAGAGGAGTGGGTGTGATGAGGGCCTGATGGTGCTGCTGTACTTACTGTGTGATCACAGCAGGGACTTGTGCGGCTGCAGTGTCTGCGGAGCCTCCACGGACTCTATCTTGTGCCCCAGTGGACTGGAAAGCTGGAGCTTTTTACCAACAGATTTAAGGTAATGGGTCTTGTGTGAACGTGTGATTCCCGGAGCCGGGCGCTTGTGTGACCGGAGTCTCCTCTTACAGAGCAGGATTGTGGCCATGGCCCTGGACAAAGAGCCTCAAGTCTCCGCAGAAGCCATACACCTGATCATCCTCGTCAGCAAGTGAGACACGGGAAGAATAAGTATGTAATGGTCCGTAGCTCCCGGAGTGACTACTGGGCAATCAGCCATGTGTCGCCCCCTAGTGTCGCTGGAGAGGACTGGTGGGACCAGGGATCGGTGATAACGCCCCCAGTCAGGGCAGCCCCTTTACCTACTGATGTCACAAGGGAGTTTTTAATTTTGCAAAGTATTATGCAGAAGAGACAAGTGAATGTGGTTTTCCGTCTTTTCCGCAGGAATATGGAGAACATTTTGAGCAGAGAAGACTGTGAGAGTATTCAGCCCTTGGTGTACACAACCAACCGAGCAGTGGCAGCGGCAGCCGGAGAATTTCTATACCAAAGGTTAGTGCTCCGATATCCAGCCAGGACGGCAGGGATCTGCGGAGAGAAGTCATATAACCAGGTGCAGTCCTGCCGCCCCCTCACCACTTTACAAGCCCTCCGGCTTCACCCCTGTAGGGGTAACGCTGGATCACTGATCTCCTGATTCAGGCTGTATTCTGTAGTTTCAGCTTTTTTCACATAATGATTAGGATATTGGACACTAGTGCAGTGGAACCGTCCCCCGAGCACAGCCATCGGCGCAGCGCCCACACGGCCTTCTTCCATCTGCTGGTTGAGTTCTTCATTTCAAGTGAGGTGAGTACCCCAATGGCCAATATTATGTTTCTGCCATGTTACACGGACCATAAAAGAGTCTAATGCGGCCAACTATAACCGTGATACTTACCTGTCACCAGCTTCATGACCACGCTGCGTACCTGGTGGACAGCCTGTGGGACAGCGCGGCCCCTCAGCTACGGGACTGGGAATGTCAGACCGATCTCCTACTGATGAAGAAAACCTGTAAGTACAGAAGCATGGTGATTATCTATTGTCTATCATCTGTCTATTATCTATCTATTGTTTATCTGTCTATTGTTTATTATCTATCATCTATTATGTATCATCTACCTATTATCTATCTATCTATTATCTATCTATCGTTTATCTGTCTATTGTTTATCTATCTATTATCTATCATCTATTACTGTATGTATCATCTACCTATTATCTATCTATCTATTGTGGTAGATCCGCTCACTCAGCCGTGCACGGAGGTAGACACGGGAACACTGTCTCAATAAGATCTTCACTGGTTTATTATATATGCAGCGTAAACCATAATGAAGTCAAACTAAACACGGCCCTTTTGGGCACAAACTGGAAAACAAGACAAAGTGGTAACATAAAGCACAGTCCTTGTGGTAGCAGGGATCTGCCCTTTCAGGGTTTAACAAAAACACACGGTTCAGGTTAACCCAAGCACGAACAGTTCTCTGGAGTTAGCGTCTCCAGTTCTACTGAACACTGAATGACTCTGGAGGCCGACTATTTAAACCCCAGACCACACCCTGGGGTGGAGATAAAATGGACAGCCTCCCACCCGCACTATGGTTGTCCACAAAAACCCAGCCCTTAAAGTGGCCGATTAACCCCTCTCAATACATAGTGTACTGGAGCAAACTTCTGGTTCTCATCACTGAAGCGAATAATCTGTTATCAATTATCTATCTGTTATTTATCTATCCATTATCTACAGTGAAGGAAATAAGTATTTGATCCCTTGCAGATTTTGTAAGTTTGCCCACTGACAAAGACATGAACAGTCTATAATTTTAAGGGTAGGTTAATTTTAACATTGAGAGACAGAATATCAAAAATAAAATCCAGAGAATCACACTGTATAAATTATATAAATTTATTTGCATTTTGCAGTGAGAAATAAGTATTTGATCCCCTACCAAACATTAAGAGATCTGGTTCCTACAGACCAATTAGATGCTCCTAATCAACTTGTTACCTGCATTAAAGACAGCTGTCTTATATAGTCACCTTTATAAAAGACTCCTGTCCACAGAGTCAATTAATCAGCCAGACTCTAACCTCTACAACATGGGCAAGACCAAAGAGCTTTATAAGGATATCAGGGACAAGATCATAAACCTGCACAAAGCTGGAATGGGCGACAAAACCATAAGTAAGACGTTGGGTGAGAAGGAGACAACTGTTGGTGCAATAGTAAGAAAATGGAAGAAATACAAAATGACTGTCAATCGACATCTATCTGCGGCACCATGCAAAATCTCACCTCGTGGGGTATCCTTGATCATGAGGAAGGTGAGAGATCAGCCTAAAACTACACGGGGTGGGGACTTGTTAATTATCTCAAGGCAGCTGGGACCACAGTCACCAAGAAAACCATCGGTAACACATTACGTCGCAAAGTTTTAAAATCCTGCAGTGCCCGTAAGGTCCCCCTGCTCAAGAAGGCACATGTGCAGGCCCGGCTGAAGTTTGCCAATGAACACCTGGATGATTCTGTGAGTGATTGAGAGAAGGTGCTGTGGTCAGATGAGACAAAAATTGAGGTCTTTAGCATTAACTCAACTCGCCGTGTTTGGAGGATGAGAAATGCTGTCTATAACCCAAATAACACCATCCCCACTGTCAAGCATGGAGGTGGAATCATCATGTTTTGGGGGTGTGTTATGTTTTGGTAGCTGAGGAGGCAGGAGCAAAAAACCTCAGAGGCAGCCAGACACCAGAGAGGTTGGAAACTAATAGGTTGCAGACCCCTAAACTAACCGCACAACTAGAAGCAGCCATGGGACGTTCCTACGGTGCCCTAGACGCCTCGTCACAGCCGGAGAAATTAGCTATCCCTGAAGCTGGAAACAGGAAAGCTAACTGCCCCGGAGTAGAGCCTCAAAAGAATAGGAAGCCCCCAAACATATAATGGCGGTTAGACAAGATGAAAACACGAACACAGACAGAAAATAGAATGAGCAAACGCTGGGACCCAAAACTGTCTAGATAGGACAGCACAGGAGAGAATACTGTCTGCAACCCAGAAAAACCCTAGGAAAAACTCCAACACTTCTGAATCTAAAAATACTGAGACCACACGGTCTCGACCACCTATATCTGATCTCTGGTGTCGACACGTAGCTATCCATCAGCAAAATATCACAAGAACTGAGCAAATGAACAAATACAAAAAGCGAACGGAGACCAGCCCAAGCCCCCCAAAGGTGACCCGGCTGAACTCAAAAAGCAATGCAGCAAAAAACAAGGAAATTCAAACCACAGTAAAAAAAAAACTGAAAGCGACTTATCTGAATGCAAGCAGGAGACAGCAGAACAGCAAGCTGAATTCCAGCCTAGACCAGGAAGAACAATTGATCACCTGCAAGAACCATGGGAGGTCAGCTCACTTATATCAGGCCAGTCCGTACGACCTGATAACCAATCATCAGTTGCAGGTGGTGGATTTTTGCTGTTCAACATAGGTTCAATACCCTCAGCAACCACCAGAGGGAGCTTCAGCTCCGAAGTCGTCTCCAACACGTTCACAACAGTGGTGTTTCTCTGCTAAGGGGACAGGACTACTTCACCACATCATTGGGAGAATAGATGGAGCCATGTACCCTAAAATCCTGAGTGACATCCTCCTTCCCTCCGCCAGGACATTAAAAATGGGTCGTGGCTGGGTCTTCCAGCAAGACAATGACCCAAAACATACAGCCAAGGCAACAAAGGAGTGACTCTAAAAGAAGCACATTAAGATAATGGAGTGGTCTAGCCAGTCTCCAGACCTTAGTCCCATAGAAAATTTATGGAGGGAGTTGAAGCTCCGAGTTGCCAAGCGACAGCCTCAAAATCTTAATGATTTAGAGATGATCTGCAAAGAGAAGTGGAGCAAAATTCCTCCTGACATGTGCGCAAACCTCATCATCAACTACAAAAACCGTCTGACTGCTGTGCTTGCCAACAAGGGTTTTGCCACCAAGTATTAAGTCTTGTTTGCCAGAGGGATCAAATACTTATTTCTCCATTAACCTTCCACGACAGCATAAGACGCATTGTCTATGTTCCCCTGTGACTGTGGACACACTGACATGAACGACGACAAACTCTCTCCATCTGCGTCTGCAGAGCTCAGCGTTCCCCCTCCTACTATAAGTAATGGGTGATGATCCTTTGCTGTCCAGATGCTCATAGCCTGTAGGTTACTTAGTATACCTTCTCTCTCTCTTGTTAGGGAAAAAAGGTCCTTGCCCTTAAGGATAAGACGCCCAGCAGCAAGTGGTATATGCGCTTCCAAGCTTCCCTCTGCATATAAGAAAAAGCTTTGCCAGCCTTGCACGGATGAGGTATTACGTTCTGAACAGCCCTCTCTCCTAGATAGCATCAAGACCCTCATAAAACAGGAGGTTCAATCCTCTATGGCTACCTTTTCCCAGGCCCCAGTACAACAACCCCCTCCTCCTAAGATGAGGAAGATGGCACCTGTGGAATCAGACTCGGGCGAGATCTGTACCTTGGGTTCGGAGGACATTTGGGAGAATGAGGGTTCCTCTTCCACCCCCAAGTCAGAGAACAAAAAATATTACTTTTCTTTCGAAGACATGGAAGGACTTATTAGTATGGTGAGGAACACCATGGGGGTTGAGGAAGTAAGATACTCAGTACAGGACGAAATGTTTGGGGGTCTGAAACCCAAAGATCAGAAAGGGTTTCCCATACATGAAAATGTGCAGAACCTTATCCTTCACGAGTGGGGCTTCCCTGAAAAAGGTCTTAGCGTCCCTTTGGAGCTAAAAAATCGGTTTCCCCTAGACGGAGATAGTTCCTTATGGGAAATCCCTAAAGTGGATGTGCAAGTGTCTAGGGTAGCCAAAAAGACGGCTCTTCCCTTTGAGAATTCATCCCAGCTCAAAGATCCTATGGATCGGAAAATCGAGAGCTTGCTAAGGAAATCCTGGGACACCTCCACCAATCTGCTTAAAATGAACGTGGCCTCAACATGTGTCGCCAGATCTCTATTCCTCTGTCTGCGCACGTTGGAAGATCACCTTACTCTGGACTTCCAGAGAGGAGATACCTGACTCTCTTCCCCTCCTCCAGAAGGCAACGGGGTTCCTGGCAGACGCTTTTGCTGAGTCCGTCTGGGTAGCGGCAAGATCTGCTGTCCTCTCCAATTCATCTAGGAGAGCACTATGGCTGAAATCTAAACTATGCGCCATTCCCTTTCAGGGCCACTATGTTTTCGGCCCAGTCCTGGACGATATCCTAGATAAAGGTACGGATAAAAAGAAATGCCTTCCCGAGCAGAAAAATTCTAGGAAACGTTTTTTTCGTTCCCCCCCGTGACCACCCCTCCCAGAGGGAGTTCAGGGGGAAGGGCAAAACAGCGTGATGGAGTTATCCCAAAGGTGGCAAGGGCAAAAACATTCTTGTCCCCCACTACCAACAAACCCCGCACAAACAATGACTGATTTCTGGTCGGGGGTCGACTCTCGAGCTTCCTCACCCAGTGGCAATCCATCTCCACAAACCAATGTGTTCTCTGTACCATATGAGATGGACTGAGGTTAGAATTTGAGAGTCCTCCCCCCAGTGCCTGAGAATTACCTCCCTGCAGTCTCCACATCTCCAAAAATTCCTACTATCGGATCTGCAGGATCTACTTCAAACAGAGGTGATCTCTCAAGTACCACAACAAGAGATAGGCAGAGGCCATTATTCTTGTCTGTTTTTGATAGCAAAGCCCTCGGGGAAACACAGGGTTATCATGAATCTGAAACCCCTGAACACCAAGTGGTCCGATACAGACAATTCAAAATGGAATCAATCAAGTCAGCAATTCCGCTCAAGGGACTGAAATGGGTAATGGCTACAGTAGATCTGAAGGATGCATATTATCATGTACCGATTAATCCGGACCACAGAAAGTTCCTCAGATTTGCAGTTTCCCACGGTCATCGGGTCAGCCATTTCCAGTTCAATGTCCAACCATTCGGCATCTAATCATCACCGTGGGTGTTTAACAAGATCATGGCGGAGGCAGTGATCTTCATCCGACGCCAGGGAGTGTGCATTATCCCATATATAGACAATTTTCTTATCATCGCACTGTCCATCTCTCGTCTGAACCTAGATGTGGCAAAAACCCTGGAAATCCAGAAATCCCTGGGCTGGATCCCAAATTTAAGAAAATTGGATCTTCATCCTTCCACAATGAAGAAGTTTCGGGGAATTCTTTTGGATTCAGAGAAGAGGACATCCTTCTTACCCAGAGATCGGCAGCTCGACCTCGTCCAGAAAATTTCCAGATTCAGGGACCAGAGATTGCCAACCTTAAGGAATTCAATGTCCATCCTGGGATCCCTGACTGCGTGTATCCAGGCTGTCACCTGGACTCAAGCACGAGCTCTGCATTCAAGAAGACATCAAAATACACTGACCAAGAGAACTCCACTTCCTGGTCATGTGAAAGCGGCCCTGTCGTGGTGGCTGGACTACCGAAACCTCCAGCGGGAGATCAGCATCCCCTGAAGATTCTCCTTTCAGACGCCAGTCGGATAGGCTGGGGTGCAGTAGTAGAGGGATCTTACTTCAAGGGGTTGTGGCCCCCAGGCATCAGCACCAGCTCCTCAAATTTGAGGGAGGGGAAAGCAGTGGAAGAGGCTTTAAAAGCTGCATCAGCCCTTATCCGAGATCACCATGTGCACATCTATTCTGACAACATGACCATAGTGGCCTTCCTCCGACACCAAGGGAGCAGGAAATACGCCAGTCTAAAATTGATCGCGGCAAGGATTTTTTCCTGGGCAGAAAAACATCTATTGTCCATATCGGCAGTACACCTAAAAGGATCAGACAATACCAAGGCAGACTTCCTCAGCAGGAAAGACGTCCATCTGGGGGAATGGTGTCCGGACCAAGCAGTCTTCCTGTCCCTGATTTCGAGATGGGGGAGTCCCGATGTAGACCTGTTTGCCAATGGCCAAAATGCAAAAGGTGAAGATGTTCTTTTCCTTCTGTCTCGCAAGCGGTACGAAAGGAATAGATGCCTTCTCCCGTCCTTGGAACTTCAACCTGGCATACGCATTCCTACCTATACCAATGCTGCCGAGAACGCTGCAAAAGATTCAAACAGATCGAGTCACCATGATCCTAGTTGCTCCCATGTGGCCAGGGAGAAGCTGGTACGGTGCCTTGCTAGACATGGCTCAGGAAGGTCCTTTACTTCTGCCCCAGAAGATCGACCTCCTTCAATAGGGTCCCCTACTATATCCAGACCTACGCATACTGAACCTTGCGGCCTGGCTACTGAAGCCAAAATCTTAAAGGCTAAAGGGCTCTCGGATGGAGTAATCCAAACCCTCCAGAAGAGTAGAAAGCCAGTGACTAACGCAATCTTTGGCAAAGCGTGGAAGAGATTCTCATCTTGGTGTTTCCCAAATACTCCTGATCCCTTCCATCCCAATATGGCAGCACCATCGGAAACCTCTTCATGCCCCATAGGGGACAGGAAAAACACTGGAGGTTGTAGGAAGGGGAGGGGTATTTAACTTCTTTTATGTTTCCTGTCCCCCCATTAGGGCGGGGAGACATCCTCCGATGCTGTCGTGGAAGGTTCCTAGAAACCGAATTACCAGTAACTTGCATGTGGTGGAGTGGGTGCACACCCACCAGTGTTACAGGTATCAATAAATACGTCAGCTTGTCGTGAAAAAAGAAGCTCTCACACAGCTCCACTCACTAGAAAATGAAAATATTACGGGTCTCAGAAATTAGTGACACAAGTAAAAAAATTTTTTATCTCCTTAAAGGGAATCTGTCACCCCAAAAATGCCATATCAAGTAAAGATATGGCTGAATAGAGCGTCCAATAACTAAGCTAACGGTGGGTATCATATATCATGATACCCCCGTTTTCATAGCAAAATACCTTTGTAAAGTTGGTGATTGAACGTGTCAATCACTGCAGTCAGGTCAGAAGGGCGGCGGTTTTCATGTCCTCCCCCGCCCCCGCTCCTCGTCATCTCTTTTGTATCGCCGTCTGTGAATACCACAGACGGCGTTCGTTTCCCGCAATTGCGCAATTCAAAATTATGCCGGCGCATGCGCAGTATGCTTTGCCCAGCAGTGGGCAAAGAATAAAATTACTACAGCGCATGCGCTAGTATTTCCTTGCCCCGGAAAATCCTGCTTGCCTTGGACGACTTCCGGGGCAAGGAAATACTAGCGCATGCGCTGTAGTAATTTTATGCTTTGCCCACTGCTGGGCAAAGCATACTGCGCATGCGCCGGCATAATTTTGAATTGCGCAATTGCGGGAAACGAACGCCGTCTGTGGTATTCACAGACGGCGATACGAAAGAGATGACGAGGAGCGGGGGCGGGGGAGGACATGAAAACCGCCGCCCTCCTGACCTGACTGCAGTGATTGACACGTTCAATCACCAACTTTACAAAGGTATTTTGCTATGAAAACGGGGGTATCATGATATATGATACCCACCGTTAGCTTAGTTATGGGACGCTCTATTCAGCCATATCTTTATCTGATATGGCATTTTTGGGATGACAGATTCCCTTTAATTGCACTTACCTGGGAATCATTTTGCCAATAGACAGAAACAAAAAATTTCAAAATTCCGTTCTTTTTTTCTCAATTTCTCTGCACTTTGGATTTTTTTCCGCTTTCTCAGTACATCACATGGTAAAATGGATGGTGTCATTCAAAATTAGAACTGGTCCTGCAAAAACACAAGCCCTTATACGGCTATGTGGATGAAAAAAAAAATAAAATGTGGCCTTTGGAAATGGAGGAAAAATAAAAAATGCAAAAACGGGAAATCGCCATGTCGGGATGAGGCTACCGTCCATGTACACTTTTTGAGACAATTTTTTTTAAATTTTTTCCCTTTCTCTATAGTCTTTGTTAAAAAAAAAAAAAAAAATCCTACCGTTTTGCTTCTTTAGATTCTGTGCAACTCTTAGGCTATGTGCCCACGTTAAGGATTCTTTGCAGAATTTTCCTGAACAAAACTGGACTTTTTCCCAGGAAATCTGGACGTTTTTTTGCGCATTTTTTTGGTGAATTTTTCGCGTTTTTTTTTTCAGGAGCTTCCTAACTCAATAGTATAGTGGGAAATCCGCAGATTTTCTGCAAAATTGATGAACATGCTGCGTTTGTTTCCGCGATGCATTTTTTCATGGAAAAAAACAGCATGGGCACAAAAATTGCGGAATGCATTCTAATAGTAGGATGCTTAATACATGCGTTTTTTAAGCATTTTTGCAGCGGAAAACCGCCGAAAAACGAAAATTTCTGAACGTGTGCACACAGTCTTACACATAGCTGGCTGCGCTGCTGTTTCTGACAGATCTGGAAACATTAGTCTTGGCAGTATCTGCTCTGTGTTACTCAGAGGTCACTGGGAGAGGGTGACAGTCACACAGGCTGTGATTCAGTGTGTAGAGGACAAAAGGTATAGCTGGGGATCCAGTCACACTCCTCAGCATCAGACTCGGCAGGTTTCGGGGGAATCCAGTCACACTCCTCAGCATCAGACTCTGCAGAGAGAGGGAATCCAGTCACACTCCTCAGCATCAGACTCTGTGGGGTTCGGGGGAATCTAGTCACCTCCTCAGCATCAGACTCGGGGTTTGGGGGAATCCAGTCACACTCCTCAGCATCAGACTCTGCAGAGAGAGGGAATCCAGTCACACTCCTCAGCATCAGACTCAGCAGGGTTCGGGGGAATCCAGTCACCTCCTCAGCATCAGACTCTGCAGGGGAGGGAATCCAGTCACACTCCTCAGCATCAGATTCTGTGGGGGAGGGAATCCATTCACACTCCACAGCATCAGACTCTGCGGGGGAGGGAATCCAGTCACACTGCTCAGCATCAGATTCTGTGGGGGAGGGAATCCAGTCACACTCCTCAACAACAGACTCTGCAGAGAGAGGGAATCCAGTCACACTCCTCAGCATCAGACTCTTCAGGGTAGGGAATCCATTCACACTCCTCAGCATCAGACTTTGCGGGGGAGGGAATCCAGTCACACTCCTCAGCATCAGATTCTGTGGGGGAGGGAATCCAGTCACACTCCTCAACAACAGACTCTGCAGAGAGAGGGAATCCAGTCACACTCCTCAGCATCAGACTCTTCAGGGTAGGGAATCCAGTCACACTCCTCAGCATCAGACTCTGTAGGATTCAGGGGAATCCAGTCACACTCCTCAGCATCAGACTCTGCGGGGGAGGGAATCCAGTCACAATCCTCAGCATCAGACTCTGCAGGAGAGGGAATCCAGTCACACTCCTCAGCATCAGACTCTGCGGGGGAGAGAATCCAGTCACACTCCTCAGCATCAGACTCTGCGGGGTTCGGGGGAATCCAGTCACCTCCTCAGCATCAGACTCTGTAGGGTTCAGGGGAATCCAGTCACACTCCTCAGCATCAGACTCTGCAGAGAGAGGGAATCCAGTCACACTCCTCAGCATCAGACTGCAGAGAGAGGGAATCCAGTCACACTCTTCAGCATCAGACTCTGCGGGGTTCGGGGGAATCCAGTCACACACTTCAGCATCAGACTCTGTAGGGTTCAGGGGAATCCAGTCACACTTCTCAGCATCAGACTCTGCAGAGAGAGGGGATCCAGTCACACTCCTCAGCATCAGAATCTGTAGGGGAGGGAATCCAGTCACACTCCTCAGCATCAGACTCTGCAGGGTTCAGGGGAATCCAGTCACACTCCTCAGCATCAGACTCTGCAGGGGAGGGAATCCAGTCACACTCCTCAGCATCAGACTCTGCAGAGAAGGGAATCTAGTCACACTCCTCAGCATCAGTGTTATGATTCGGTAGCTGAGGAGTGCAAGCAAAAA
>VIAB01013250.1:41749-61436 GCA_009801035.1 Oophaga pumilio
TAGTCTGAAAAATACGGTACTTACATCTCTTTTTTAAAATCCATCACACTGTCAGCAAGACCCATCTGCACAAGATGATTAATAATTTGCTTCCGTGTCCGAGTTCCAGGCTTCAGATTTGCCAAGATATTATCAATCACATCAACACCTGAAAAACATTGGACATTTGTTTGGTAATGCACTTCTCATATTGCCTATATAGATATTAATTTAAAATGAGCCATACAATTGGACTAGTTATAAAATCAGACTCGTCCACATTGAAAGAAATGAGAAAAAAAAGTAGCGGTGGCACTCACCAGTAAAAGTCCATACTTTATTATACACACGGGTTACAGCATCTTCAAAGGGAGAAAGGGATCAGGAGTGTGCGGCTGATAACAGCCGTTTCGCTCTATTGAGCTTCTAGGGGTCAGTAAATCAAAGGAATTAACAGAGGTTTATACCCGCTGCAAGGCATGCACCTCCTCCACCAAGGCTGAACAACACAGTGATACACAACATGAAAAAATAATAATAATGATTGTGGAATAAAAACATAGTAATGAGCTAACACAAACACGGAATTAAAGAAAATACGGATTTTTGTGTTACTCACCGTAAAATCCTTTTCTCCGAGACGCTCATTGGGGGACACAGGATTGTGGGTGTATGCTACTGCCGCTAGGAGGCTGACACTAAGTAAACATAAAAAAAGGTTAGCTCCTCCTCCGCCGTATACACCCTGACACTGGCCGCAGGCAAACCCAGTTTGGTGCAAAAAGCAGTAGGAGAACAAAAAGTAAATCAGCATTAATACAGGTACAATATATCCAGAATTAAACCCACTGAAAAAGAAACAATAGAGTCAAACCAAAAACGAAGCCATCTGGCTAATAGAGTGGGTGCTGTGTCCCCCAATGAGCGTCTCGGAGAAAAGGATTTTACGGTGAGTAACACAAAAATCCGTATTTCTCCTTCGTCTCATTGGGGGACACAGGACTGTGGGACGTCCCAAAGCAGTCCCTTGGGTGGGGAACCGATTCCACAGTATAAGCCGTAACTAGGCATTGCCTATAGGTGCGCTACCGCTGCCTGAAGAATTCTTCTACCCAGACCTGCATCCGCTGAAGCCTGAGTATGGATATTATAATGCTTAGAAAAAGTATGTAGACTGGACCAGGTTGCCGCCTTACAAACCTGTTCCGCCGAAGCCTCATGCCGAAGAGCCCAGGAGGCACCCACTGCTCTCGTGGAGTGAGCCCTGATCCCTGCGGAAACAACTGCGCCTCTGATGGGGTATGCCTCCTGAATGGCTAACCATATCCATCTGGCCAAGGTTGATCTTGAGGCCGCGAGTCCTTTCCTGCGACCCTCGGGGAGGATGAACAGCGTGTCCATCTGCCGAAAGGATGCCGTCCGAGATACATACCTCCTGAGTGCTCTCACCAGATCCAGCGTATGGAGAGCTTTTTCCACTCGGTGCGTCGGCGCTGGGCAAAACGAGGGCAAAACAATGTCCTCATTGATGTGGAATGAGGACACGACCTTTGGCAAAAAAGGTGGTATTGGCCTGAGCACCACCTTATCGTGATGAAAAAGTAAATACGGAGCTCGGCAGGATAGCACCGCCAGATCCAAGACCCGCCTTATGGAAGTTATGGCCACCAGAAACACAACTTTCCAGGAAAGGTATGTCAAAGAAACCTCCTGAAGAGGTTCGAATGGAGATTCCTGCAGAACTCCCAGAACCAGGTTGAGATCCCAGACATCTAAGGGAGCCCTATAGGGGGGTACTACATGGACAACCCCCTGAATAAAGGTCTTTACCTGTAAGTTGGTGGCAATTCTATGCTGAAAAAGAACCGACAAGGCTGAAATCTGTCTTTTAAGAGTACTTGGAGCTAGACCTGAATCTAGGCTAGCTTAGAGAAATGCCAGAATGTTGGGAATCGAAAACTGAAGCGGGGAATAACCGTGTTCCCTGCACCATGTAAAGAAGACCTTCCAAGTGTGGTGGTAAATACGTGCCGAGGCGGGTTTTCGGGCGCTAGCCATTGTGGCAGCGACCTTCTGGGAGAATCCGGCCCGGGTCAGAATCCAAGATTCAACGGCCAGGCTGTCAAACACAGGGCCCCTGAGTTCAGGTGGTAAACCGGGCCCTGGGAGAGAAGGTCCGTGCGCTCTGGCAGATGCCAGGGTGCCCCGGCGAGCAGCTGTACTAGCTCTGGGTACCTAGAGCGACGAGGCCAATCTGGAGCGATTAATATTGCTGAGACTCCCTCTGTCCTGATTTTTCTGATCACCTTTGGGAGCAGAGCTAGTGGAGGAAACAGGTATGGGAGGTGAAACTGATTCCACGGTAGAACTAGGGCATCCACAGCGATTGCCTGTGGATCCCTGTATCGGGAGACGAAGTTGGGTACCTTGGCATTTATTCTGGAGGCCATCAGGTCCACGTCCAGCGTTCCCCAGCGCAGGCAAATCTGCTGGAATACGTCGGGATGGAGCGACCATTCCCCGGATGCCAGATCCTGACGGCTGAGGAAATCCGCCGCCCAGTTCTCCTCGCCCGGAATGTGGACTGCCGATATCACAGAGTGGTTTTTCTTGGCCCAGCCGAGAATATGTTTTACCTCGTGAATGGCTGCCCTGCTGCGGGTACCCCCATGATGATTTATGTATGCCACGGCTGTGGCGTTGTCCGACTGTATCCGGACAGGGCGGCCAGCCAGATGGTGATGAAAATGCCGCAGAGCCAGCCGAATGGCCCAAATCTCTAGTATGTTGATCGGGAGGGTTGATTCCTGCGGAGATCAGCATCCCTGGGCTGTGTAGTGGCGAAACACCGCTCCCCATCCGAGAAGGCTGGCGTCCGTTGTGACTACCAGCCAATGGACTGTTGAAGAGAGGAGCTCACTGTCTGTCCACCATGTAAGGGGCTGTCTGACCTGGGTGGACATACGGCATCGGAGGTTGAGAGAGGAAGGGTTCCTGTCCCAAGCTGCCCAGAGGGCATGCTGAAGGGGGCGAAGATGAAATTGTGCAAAAGGAATGGCCTCTATTGCTGCCACCATCCTGCCTAAGACCCTCATACAAAACCGGACTGTGTAAGGAACCGGCTTGCGAAGGACCCGTATTTCCTGACTGAGAACTAGAGCCTTGTCCTGGGGGAGGATTGTCAACCCCTGAGCGGTGTCGAAGATCATCCCCAGGAAGGAGATCTTCCGAGATGGCACAGGAGAGGACTTTTTCAAATTCACCAGCCACCCCAGGCGAACCAGAGTGTCCAGCGTGATGCTGACACTTTCCTTGCAGGCCCGAAAAGACGGCCCCTTGATGAGGAGGTCATCTAAATATGGCAAGATGACTATCCCTCGGGAGAGCAGAATGGACACGACGGCAGCCATGACTTTCGTGAACACCCTGGGAGCTGTGGCTAGCCCGAAGGGCAAGGCTGCAAACTGAAAGTGTAGGTTGCTGATGGCAAAACGTAGAAACCTCTGATGAGAGGAGAATATGGGGATGTGAAGATAGGCATCCTGGATGTCTATTGACGCCAGAAACTCCCCCTTTTCAATGGCCGCAATGACCGAACGGAGACTCCATTCGGAACCGCCGAACTTTGACAAACCTGTTCAGCTGCTTCAGGTCCAGGATGGGCCTTACAGCGCCGTCCTTCTTGGATACTATGAACAGGTTGGAATAGAACCCCTGACCTCTCTCGCCCTCCGGTACTGGAACGATAACCCCGCTGCGCTGAAGGGATTCGACAGCCTTGAATAAGGTGTGAACCCGCGATTTTGCTCTGGGAAGACGAGAGGCAAAAAAATCGACTCGGGGGCGGCTGATGAATTCTATTTTGTACCCCGAGGAGACTAACTCCCTGACCCACCTGTCGTGAGTGACCGTGAGCCAGGCGGGGCGAAACCAGAGTAGGCGGCCGCCCACTCTGGACGAATCAACCGGATCCTGCCGCCAGTCATTTGGCCGAAAATCTGTGGGACCTAGACCCTCTAGATTTTGGCTCGTGGGATCGCATCTTTCCCAAAGGGTCGGTCTTGTAAGAGATCTGACGATCTCTGGCCTGATTGGGTCGACCTGAGCCGCCGGAGCTTGCAGGGTTGCGAAAGGCCCTAAACCGTGGCTGAAGCTGGTGACGAAAGGGCTGTTTAATCTTTTGCTGAGGAAGAAAGCTGCTTTTCCCTCCTGTGGTATCCGAAATGAGCTGGTCCAATTTTTCGCCGAATAATCGGCTACCCTGATAAGGTAAAGACGTAAGGGACTTCTTTGAGGTTGAGTCCGCCCGCCATGTCCTCAACCATAAAGCTCTCCTGATAGCAATTGCGTTTGCGGCAGCTAGAGCTGCGCAATTTGCCGCATCCAGGGAAGCATTAATCAAATAGTCTCCTGCAAGAGCGATCTGCTTAGAGATCTCAACCACCTCCGATAACAGATCCCTACCGTGGAGGGCTCTATTCAGGGACTCCGACCAGGATATCATGGCCTTAGCCACCCGGGTCGCTGCAAAAGAGGGAGAGAGGGCAGAGCCTGAAGCCTCAAACACTGAGCGAGCCAAGCTTTCAATGAGACGGTCCGATGGATCTCTAATCGAGGAACCGCTGGGAAGGGATAGTAGCGTTTTGGATGCCAAACGCGATACAGGAGGGTCAACCGCAGGGAATTCTGCCCATTTCCTAAGGAGCTCAGTGGAAAAAGGATATCTGGCATTGAGAGCCTTTTGTCCTGAAAAGCGATTGTCTGGCCGCTCTCGGTGGCGTTGCAACAGGTCCTCGAATTCTGGGTGAGCGCAAAATACCTTATGAGGCTGTTTGGCCCGCTTGAAGGACACCTTATGACCAGAGGCCAAGGTGGATTCATCGTCTACCCCTAGGGTTTGGTTGACGGCCTCAATGAGACTGTCGATTGTCTCCTGACAACTAGGTGCCTCTAGATTGAGGGACCCTTCAGCCTCGGAGCCCGAACCTTATTCACTCATCTCCGCTGGTGAGGGAGAAAGGGAAACGGAACTGATGGATGCCGAGACCCCGGAAAGCCCAGGCGACGCTGTGTGGGTTCGCTTCCCCCGCGTCTGCCTGGTGAGAGCACGGCCCCTGCAGGCCGGAGGTTCCTGAGAGATGGAGGACCCCTCCAAGACAGGTGAACCACTGTCCCTGACCCTATCGGGAGCTTGAAAGGACTCAATAGCTCTTGTAAGTGACGCCATGGACTGTGACAGAGACAGGGCCCATTTAGGGGGACCTGACGCACTGGGCTCAGTCACAGGGGAGGGCTCCTGGGCGCGTTCGGAATCGCAGGCTTCACAGATACGATTACTCTGGGCGTGCGGGAAAGGGTACCGACAGGCAATACATGAGGTGTATAGCACCATATGAGTCTTGGCACTTCCTGACATGTTGAACCTGTGTCGCTATGATTTGGGATAGCCGAACAAATAGGGTATAGCGGAGGGAGAGAGGCTACGAGGCCAGAGGAGCAGCACTTACCCCAGTCCTGTGTCCCCGGAAGAGCCTAGGACCACGTGAGGCGCAGGCCACAGAGAAGGAAGCTGCTGCCGTGACACTTTTCAAATAAGCGCGCCCATTCCAGGGAGGGTGCGCAAAAATAGGCATGTGGGCGGATCCTCTCCCCTGCAGGCCGGGCTACGGAGCTTCCGGGAGAGGATCTCAGGCCGAGGCCTAGAGCCGGCGAAAGCCGGGGACTAAATTTTCAGCGGAGCCCGCCGGAAGGAACGCCTCTCGGAGCGGAGATTTAGGCCGCGGCCTAGCGTCGGCCAAAGCCGGGGACTAAATTTGCGGCAATGCCCGCCCGAGTGTCGGGGGCGGGCCCGCCGGAAGTCGATGCGCCTTAGGGGGCGGGACTTCCGCCGCGGCCTGGCCAGGACCTGAACTCCCGACTGCGGCCTACCTGATGGTCTGCCCAGAACACGCCGTTCCTCCGGCCCTCGGCTCCCACGTGCTGTGCACCGCAATCATCAGCTTCAGCGCTGCAGGATCTACCGCTCGGACGCAGGAGCCCTCCCAGCCCCCTCATCCACGTTGATCAGGTTAGAGGGGGGCTTTGAAAAAAATGACGGTGCAGGCACCCTAACTCCGTCGTCCCTTCAGGGGAAGAGGAGAGGGACCGTCCGCCTCGATCCATCACCGCAGTCCAATATTGGTGATGCCGTGGGGGCCGCACGGACTATCTTTTGCCTCTGTACAGCCTAGGGTTTCAATACCTTAGGGTGGTCAGGGCTGAGTCCGGCATCTGTCCCACGTTGCAGGAGAGGATACGTGGAGGCAACATTCCACGTGCTCGCCCGTTGATGGTTTGGGGAGATCGGACCACTTCAAAAGGGTCCGTCGCCCCTATCTCGACTTCATGGAAAGATAAAAAAAAAAAAAAAAAGTGGTCTGGAAGAAACCAGACGTGTGCCCCCATGTGACACTAAGCATGAACTGGGTTTCCCTGCGGCCAGTGTCAGGGTGTATACGGCGGAGGAGGAGCTAACCTTTTATTATGTTTACTTAGTATCAGCCTCCTAGCGGCAGTAGCATACACCCACAGTCCTGTGTCCCCCAATGAGACGAAGGAGAAAATAGACATCTCGATCTTATCGTTAAAGCCAGTGGACTGCACTGCACCTGTGCGTAGGATCCACTTTGCCTCTCTACTGAGGAGGAACCTATGTAAGTCTCCCCCTTGTGGGGGTTGGACAACTTTTTCTAGCCCAGCAAACGATAAGACCCGTTGATCACCATCGTGACATTCCCTGATATGATTTATAAGATGGGGGACTCCTTTACCCGACGTAATTGATTTAAAGTGCTCTCTGAATCTGACATATAAAGGGCGGATTGTCTTGCTAATGTACAAATATCTACAGGGGCAAAACAACACATACACTACAAGATCTGTTTTACATGAAAAAAATCTGAAATTCTATGGGATACCGAACCTATTTGCAAATGACAACCTGTAAGGTGGTATCTGCAAAATGGACAATGTCCACACTTAAAATTTCCTTTGGGGATACCTTGACTCAACCAATCACGATTCTCTTTTTGGATGCGATTTTTAACTAATATATCCCTCAAGCTGGTACTGCGCCTGCATGAAATCAACCTAGGTCCGATAAGATCGATATGTCTGTTTTTCTTTAATTCCGTGTTTGTGTTTGCTCATTACTGTTTTTATTCTTGTTTTTATTCCACAAACATTATTATTTTTTCATGTTGTGTATCATTGTGTTGTTCAGCCTTCGGTGAGGGAGGTACATGCCTTGCAGCAGGTATATACCTTGCGTCACTTCCTTTGATTTACTGACCCGTAGAAGCTCAATAGAGCGAAACGGCTGTCATCACCTGCACACTCCTGATCCCTTTCTCCCTTTGAAGATGCTGTAACCTGTGTGTATAATAAAGTATGGACTTTTACTGGTGAGTGCCACCGCTCCTTTTTTTCTCTTTGCTTTCAATGTGGACATTCCTCTTTTTTTTCCTTGGATGCACCTGAAGTATTGGCTCATTCATGCAGGTCATTGTCTGATACATTTCTATGCACTGTGAATTGTTGGCACTGTGGTTTCCTTGCGGTGCAGCCTGTTTTTTCTTTTTGTATCATTATAAAATCAGACTAATTACATCTGTTAGCTTTCATAGACATGACTGACCAACTTCAAAGTGGCAACAATATTTTCTTGCCAAAAATCAGTAAGCCGCTATATATAGTGGTCAGCTTGCCTTGCAAAACACCAGTGTTTCATTTCAGTGTCAATCACCCCAAAAATCTAATTAAAGCTTCTCTTTTGACAATATATTTCAGGTGTACAAGTATGAAGCAATCTCTTGAGCTATGACTGCTTTATACAGGTGTTGACTGTAAACATACAGCCGACACCTGCCTGTCATTACCGTGCGGTTAATAGTGACCATGGCATCTACCTGTAGATGGAAAGACAGAGGTTGGATAATACCTGTCCATTTCTATTACCTGTGTGAGATAACCACTCCCAAAGTGTTTGGCATTTTTCTCATCTCGTCAGATTAATAAAAATCATACATTTAGTAATGTGTGCATATTATAGGAGAGAGTTGTCCTAATACTTGACAGCAGACTACTGTCTGATAAAGAATTTATTACAATAATTCATTCTTTATTCCCCAAATCTTCAATGAAAGACTTACCCTCAACCTCTTTATACTGCAAGTACAGGCTTTGCAGCTCCTCTTCATCCTGCAGTGTCCATTTAATACGCTTACGATTGGCATTGCTATGAGACAATAATAATTAAGTAATGATATGTATTCCACTGCTCTCTTACAACTGAACCAATTCCTCACCTTTCTTCCTCATCAGGTTTTCGGTAACCCTCGGTTATTTCTCTGATAAGGTTAGTATTTTTCCAGAAAAGAAGCTCCACATAGGCTTTGTTGTTTGTAGCAGCAAGTGCAAAGAACTTGTTAAGAACGTACTTTGAGAAAGCTACAAGCTCCTGAGAAATCAAGAGGAAAAATAATTGTACATTGCTGTAGAAAGAGAACCAATTCATAATGTGTACATTTTGTACAAGTATATATGGCGTAAATATTCTTTATTCGAGAGCATTCACGCTGCGGGAAAGGGTCACATTGAAAATACTAAGTGTATTAATAGGCCTTATTTCCCGTTTAGGTCTCAAGCTGCTGTCATTCTATTTTTATTGTAAACTGTGCTATTATTCGTACTATTCAGTAAAAAGAAACTTTATTTCTCTATCGCTTCATTGGGGGACACAGGAAACCACGGGTGTATGCTGCTGCGACTAGAAGGCTGAAACTAGACAATAAAAAATGTTATCTCCTCCTTACTAGTATACACCCACCAACTGGAGATAAGCCGATCAGTTTTAGCTTAGTGTCAGTAGGAGGCAGACAGGTTTCTACTTTAGGTTTTCTGTTTTATTACTGATTTCTCTTTTTCTTTCAGGTACAGCTTGTGATTCGGGTGACAGAGTGGAATGGTGTCACTCTGATCTCCCCCCTAGAGACCAAGAGCACAGTGTGGGGGTTGTATCACTACGGTACCCTTTCATGTCTACCAGGGCCGGCGTCAGCACCCGGGCAAGTGCCGGGGCCCTGAGCAGGATGGGGGGCCCACTCGATGTCAGGGACATCGGCACACTATGGGGGCCTGGTGTCTGTGCCACTGCCGCTCTGGGCCGTCATTTGTGATACTTACCTCTCCCCGTTCCATCACTGCGGCGTCTTCTGACTGTGACGTTCAGGTCAGACGCTATGACGTCACGTCTGTGCGCCCCTCTGCCTGAACAGTCACAGTACAGAGAGCTGGAAGATGGCGACGCTGAGGAGTCCGGAGCAGAGCAGTAAGGAGAGGTGAGTATTTCATATTATATTTTTTATGTTTGGAGCATTATATATACGGACCATCATACACTGGTATGAGGTCCATTATACACTGAAGCATCATATATGGGGCCAATTATACACTGGAGCATCATATATGGGGACAATTATATATGGATCATTATATGGGCCCATCATATACTGGAGCATTATATGGAGTCCATCATATACTGTAGTGAACATTATAGGGGTCCCTTTATGTATTGAGCAATACATGGGGCTCATTATTCTTTATGGAGCAATATATGGGGCCTATTATATACTGTATGGAGCAATATATGGGGCCCATTATACAGTATGGAGCATTATATGGGGTCCATTATTCTGTATGGAGCAATATATGGGGCCTATTATATACTGTATGGAACAATACATGGGGCTCATTATTCTGCATGGAGCAATATGTGGCTCATTATTTTGTATGGAGCAACATCTAGGGCTCATTATTCTGTATAGATCAAAATATGGGGTAAATTCTGTATGGAGCAATATATGGTGCCCATAATAATGTATGGAGCATTATATGTGGCTCATTATACTGTATTGAGCATTATATGGAGTTCATTATTCTGTATGGAACAATATATGGGGCTCTTTATTCTGTATGGAGCACTATGTGGTGCCCATAATACTGTATGGAGCAATATATGCGGTTTATTATTTTGTATGGAGCACTATGTGGTGCCCATAATACTGTATGGAGCAATATATGGGGCTTATTATTCTGTATGGAGCACTATGTGGTGCCCATAATACTGTATGGAGGAATATACTGTCCAATTTCTGATCTATTGTAGAATTTACAATAGATTTCACTCATGTAATGTAAGAAGTGAAATCTTTGGCATTGTACGTATTATACCTATATTTTTTGCCGTATCAGTGCATCATAAATTGTGGTATGTGTTAAAGGGGCCCACTGAGACTCTTTCGCCCGAGGCCCACAAAAACCTGGAACCTGCCCTGATGTCTACCAGGCAGGACCCTATCCCTTCTACTACATCAAGAGTGTTTGGGGCATTTGCACAAAGGGATAGGCGGACGGTCCGTCCCTCCATTCCCGTCAGGCGCCCCCCTCTTCCACAGCCAGATGTGCAGCGTGGGAAGATTTCCGGACTCGGTACCTTCCAGTTGCCTGACAACATCCGGTAAACCTGATGACACAGTCTTCCGGATCGTGCTGCAAAGATGGAGGCCGGGGCCTTCTGGACAGGTATCCCATTCTTAAGTCCCAGGAAAATAAGGGTTGAGGGGGGTTCCCTGTAAAACTTGTATATTATTTATAATTATAAAATAGTGATGCCGGGTTTTTAATTTTTATTAAATGCGAATGTGTTTTTATTTTCCCCGTCCCTTCCCCTCGAGCGGTGCTGGAGACATAAGCAGCTCATTGGGGGTGTCTCACTGTTTTTTTCAGCCCAGTCACGAATCCCTCACCGCCCTGGTTCCCCCCGGTGGCTTGGTTTCTAAATTTAGTTGACCGGCTCGGGGCCTGCTCCTGCAGCCGGGACACGCCCTTGCCAACCCAGTCAGTCGCGCAGGCTCTCCTGTGCTTCCCCTGCTTCCCTGTCCTCATCCAATCACAGAATGTCTTGCTCCCTAGATGCACAAGAACTCACCACGCCCTTTTTTTCTGAGGAGCGGAAACTCAATGTGCTCTTTTTGATAATGACGCATCCTCCTCGACGCCATCTTACTTTCCTTGATGCCAGTATTACACCCTGTTTTCACCTTCATGATCAGGCTAAATTTTACAATTCTGACCAGTGTCCCTTTTTAAGGGAATAACTCTGGAATGCTTCAACAGATTGCACTGATTCGGAGACTGTTTTTTCGTGACATATTGTACTTAAATGAAAGTGATAAAATTTGTTTGATATGACCTGCATTTATTAGTAAACAAAAAAAAAACGGAAAATTTTCAAACTTTTAATTTTTATCCCCCTTAAATCAGAGAATTTAACAGTTTATACATAACATTTCCCACATGTCTACTTTACATCATCACAATTTTTTAAACTTTTTTTTTGTTAGGAAGTTATAAGGGTTAAAAATTGACCAGCGATTTCTCTTTTTTTCCAACATAATTTATAAAACCATTTTTTTTAGGCACCACATCACATTTCAAGTGACTGAGGGGTCTATGTGACAGAAAATACCCAAAAGTGACACCATTCTAAAAACTACATTCCTCAAGGTGCTCAAAACCACATTCAAGAAGTGTATCGACACTTCAGGTGCTTCACAGGAATTAATAGAATGTGGAAATAAAAAAATGAACATTTAACTTTTTTTTTTTTCTTCACAAAATTTTTACTTTAGACCCATTTTTTTTTTTTTTTTTTTTTTACAAGGGTAACAGGACAAAAAGGACCCCAACATTTTTCGTGTTATTTCTCCTGAGCACGCAGATACCCTATATGTGGGGGGAAAAACACTGTTTGGGCACACAGCAGGGCTCGGAAGGGAAAGAGCGCCATTTGACTTTTTGAATGTAAAATTTGCTAGGACGCCATGTTGCGTTTGCCTCATTATAGGGAATCCTCCGCCGAGGGTTCCGTCTGAATCACACATTTCAGAGATTTACACAGAAACCTCGGTGTAAGCACTCAGCCCAGGTTTTATGCAAGGCAGAATGAACAAATTAACAGCAGGTGAAGTATTGGTTTTATTTCTTTTGTACGCCGTACCTCGTGCAGTATAAGTGATCACATGACTTTCCTCTTTGGGTCGGTACCAGATTTATATTAGGCTTTTCTTTGGCTGCTGTCACACACTAAAAGACGTTTTTTGCTTTTGCAAAAACTAGTTTTTGCATTGCCATATTTTGAGAGCTATAATTTTTCCATACTTCGGCCGACATGTCAATGTGAGGGCATGTTTTTTTGCAGGAAGAGTTGACGTTTTTATTGGTACCATTTTCGGCCACATGACTGTTTTTGATTGTTTTCTATTCCAATTTTTGGGAAGCAGAATGAACAAAAAACAGCAATTCAGGAATTGTTTTTTTTTACGCCGTTCCGCATGTGTGGTAAAAGTGATAAGGCAGCTTTATTCTTCGGGTCAGTACAATTACAGCGACACCACATTTATATATATATTTTTTTATGTTTTGACACTTTTACACAAAAACTTTTATAGAAAAAAAAGAATTATTTTTGCATCACTTTATTCCGAGAGCTATAATTTTTTTTTATTTTTCCGCTGATGGAGCTGTATGGCGGCATGCTTTTTGGGGGACAAATTAACATTTTCAGAGATACCATTTTTATTTACACTTGTCTTTTTGATTTATTCCACTTCTTTTGTGTGGCGTATGATGATAATAGTTTTTTTTCCTAGTTTTTTTTTTTTTTACGGTGTTCAGTAAAGGGGTTGACTAGTGGGACAGTTTTATAGGTCGGGTCGTTCCGGATGTGATGATACAAATATTCGTACTTTTCTTGCGTTTTCATAAAAATATTTATTTATGAGTGCAATATATTTTGTTATTTTTTTATTATTTTGTGATTATTTTTTTTTTTAAAATATAAATTTTTTTTACAATTTTTTTTCTTTTACTTTGTCCTACTATGGGACTTTTACTTTTTGCAGTTTGATCGCTTATGAAGCATAACTTGTAGCAAAGCAGCATCTTTGCTATGCTTTACAAACTTTCAGTGCTGCACAGACAGACAAAATTGATGAGCATTGTGTAGCAAGTTTACTAGTTCTCGTGATCCGGATGTCATCATGACAACATAGGGTTACCATGGCAACGATCGGCCCCCACAATGACGTTGCGGGGGTGCCGATCGGAGGGCAGAAGGGACTCCCTCCCTTTGCTTGCCTGAAAAATGCTGCGATCGATATCTATTGCAGCAGGTAGGACATTTAAGTGCCAGGAGTGGTGCGGGCACCGCTTCTGGCATGGAGTGCCGGGTATCCGTTGTCAGAATCAGCTGACGCCAGGCAGCAATCACGAAAGCACAGCCTCCTGTGAGAGGGAGATCGCCATGACATCTACAGTGGGGGAAATAATATTTGATCCCTTACTGATTTTGTAAGTTTGCCCACGGACAAAGACATGAACAGTCTATAATTTTAAGGGTAGGTTAATTTTAACATTGAGAGATAGAATATCAAAAAATAAAATCCAGAAAATCACATTGTATAAATTATATAAATTTATTTGCATTTTGCAACCATGATGTGTATATACTGCAAATGACGGGAAGGAGTTAAAAGTCATCGTTCTCTGCAGCATATTGTACTGTGTAAACATGTGCTGCAGAGAACAATCATACTCTACACACAGAACGATTGTAGTAACAAGCAAACAATTGTGGTCAACTTGCATGTAGCCAATTGATGGTCATTTAATGGTCACAATCGGGCTGGTCTAAATATAGCAGTAGTGTGTGTAATAAATATATTGAGTGGCACAGGGTATTAACCTCTTACCTTGTAGGCACCAGCAGCAGGATCACAAAGAATACGATTAAAAATGCAAAAAACAGAAAGCTGAAAAAGAAAGGCTTCCATTTTCAGGTCATATGCTATTCGATGTAACATTTTCACCACACAGTGGTTGGTGTGTGCGCTATTATGGTGATAGTTCTTTAGAAGTATAACATAGGTCTTCACCACATTGGCGTTGGCAAACCTAAAGGAAAATCCCCAAAAATATCTTTCAATAACTAAATAACTTACATTTTCAAAGACAGAAAGACCATTTTTTTCCCCTTCGGCCCCATGCCATGTAATGACACTAATCTCCTGGGAAGTCTGTGCCAGAAGTCTGATAATGTACATGCCATGCTCGATGACACGGCACAGTCCTGGACACAGTGCTATAAACAGGATCGAGCTGTTAATCACAGCCTTATGTGTTTTTAACTCACTCAATGCTGGACCGAGCATTACATTATTTTTCCCAGAGCATGCAGTGCTAGCATCAATTTGAGCGTTGCCAGGAATTACGACAAGAAGACGATGACAGGAAGGTGCCTCAGTTCAACAATGATCAGACTACATGGCTGCAGTTTGTGGGCTACATCTCACAGCTGTCTGTGCCCACCTGATGTCTTAAGCCGTGCTAGGAGATGTGCAACAGAGGCCATTTAGAGGATGTGTGTCTGGGATAAAGACCATCCCAACTTAATGGGGTTGTCCCACGATTAAAGTTAATTTTAATCAATAGATCTTAGAATAAAAATAAGTTCTACAATTGGATGTGTTAGAAACAATGTTCTTTTGCTCAGATAATCTTATAAAAGTGCCCCTGCTGTGTGCTGTGTAATGGCTGTGTTTTGCTGTGCAGAAACAGGGTCTGCACATTCCGTAAGTTGTATTGGCAGCATGTTCATGGAATTAATTTATAAGTGTATATTTGTAGGGATCTTTATAGTGGAATACAGGAAACCATGTGTGTATGCTGCTACCACCTGGAGACTGACATTAAGGCTATGTGCACACGTTGAGTACTTGCTTGCAGAAATTTCTGCAAGGTTTCTGCATCTCTTGGCGGAGAAAACACACGTTTTGCCGCATTTTTGGTGCGTTTGTTTTTTAATGCAATGCATGCTTTTTATTTTTTTTTTTAGCTAAAGATATTTAAGAAAAACGTTTTGTGATGTAATTTCTTGGTTCAACAACTTCTTTCTCATTCTGTTGCAGTGGCATCAGAGTAAAGGGATTACGGCTTAGGAATGAAGAGGTGTCAGCCAGACACCCTCATTACTAAAAGTAAGTAAAGAGTTAAATAAACACAGTCACCAGGCTATGTAGGAGCATTAAAATAATGAACCTACATAGGCTGTAACCTAACAGCAACTGTTAAAATGAAAAAAATAAATAAATAAAAAATTGTATGGGCTCATGCGTAATTTTTTTAACCAACAGAGGGAAAGCTGACAGTTGAGGGCTGATGTTAATATCGTGGGAAGGAGCCAATAGCCATAAAGGTTCCCAGGCTATTAATATCAGCTCACAGTTGTTTGCTTAGCCTTTACTGGCTAGTTTACAGGGAGACCCCAGAAAAAATTGACATAGGTGCCCCTATAAAATCGAACCAGTAAAGGCTAGGCAGACAGCTGCACGCTGATATAAATACCCTAGGAAGGGGCCATGGATATTGACCTCTTCTCAAACGAAAAACATCAGCTCTCAGTTGCCCCAGAAAAGGCGTATCCATAAGATGCCCCAATTCTAACATTTAGCCTCGCTCTTCTCACTTATCCCACTTGCCACTGATACAGGGTAATGGTTGGGGGGGGTAGTTGATGTCAGCTTTGTATTGTCAGCTGACATCAAGCCCAGAAGTTAGTAATGGAGAGGCGTCTATAAGACGCCCCAATTACTAACCCCATGGCCATATTACAAGAAAAAATTAAAAATACACACCAAGAATAAAGTTTTTTTTTAAATAAAGATACAGACTTTTTTACTGAATCTAAATTAAACCATTCACACGGAACGCCTAATCCACTGAAACCAACTTCTCCTGTAAAATGCACTGAAAATACGCAAGGAAAATTACTGATAATGTGCACAGCACTTCAGGATTCTCATTGAATTAGTTGGCATAAAGATTCCATAGCGTTTTTAGCCCATTTCTGTGCAGAAAAACCTGCCGTAAAAACGCACTGTCTGCACACAACCCAAGACACCTAACTCCTCAGCAGGCTACACCTCCCCACTGGCACCAAGCTACTCCGTTTAGCTTAGTGTTACATAGGAAGCAGTCACAGGCTTGTATCCCAGATCTGTCTCAACCCATGACATATTTTCAATTGTTACTATTTTTTTTCTATTTTCTCCTTTAGATTAAGGAGACAGAGTGGAATGGCCTCTATCTATGGTCCCAACAAAAGACAGGAAGTATAGTCTACCAGAGGTGAGGCTCGTATCCTCTTGTCTGAATGGCATCTTACTGGAAGGCCATCTTCCGTTGGTGTGAATCAAATGATTTTGTCCCTAAAGTTTTTTTCTTTCCGGGCTCTTTGCATTCTTGCAGTCATGTTTTGAGTCCGGTTTGGCCTTCATTCCCTTAAGAGCCAGGTCTCAACCTTATCTCTCTTTTTTCAGAGAAACTTGGCTTCCAATTCTCAAATTGGAACCTCTTTTCAGTTTGTGGCTCACTGTTTCCCCATATTGGCCTATTTTGGATCCCTAGGTTCTTAACCTAGTGCATGGTGAGAAGTGTCTTCCTTTTGAACCAATCCAGCACATTTCTCTCCTCTGACTTCTCTGGATGGTGGCATTCATAGTTGCAATCACTTCCATCAGGCGAGTATCTGAAATGGCAGCTCAGTCGTGTCACTCTCAGTTTCATTTCCTTAACTTGGACAAGGTAGCATCTTTTCCTTCCTAAGGTAGTTTATTCTTTCCACCTGGAGATTTTTTTGTCTTCATTCTGTGCTTCTCCCTCACATTTCACAAAGCAATCCTTATAGAATTTGGATTTGGTCAGAACTGTGCATCACTACTTGTTGGTGACAGACTCATTCAAACACAGATACGGTTATTCCAGACGGACCTTGTTGATGTGTTTCTCACTCTCTAAGGCTACCATTTCATGCTCGATTCCTTCTGCCATTTTGGAATCCTATAGGGCAAAGGAAAAAGTGCCTCTACTGAGATTTAAGGTTCACTCAAACAAGGAAGTAGAGGCCTCCAATGCAGTTTGCCAAAATGCCTCTGTTCTGCAGCTTTACAAGGCTGCTACTTGGTCCTCAGTCTCTACTTTTACAAAATTTAACAGGGTTCAAACTTTACCTTGGCAGATTCAAGTCTGGGTAGAAATAATCTTCATTGGGATACACAACATTCAACCTTTTTTGCCTCGTTGGACGAGTCTACGGTTATTTTCCATTATGCTTTTTTTTCTTATCCTACTGCTTTCTCACTAACCAAATATCTTAGTTCCAGTAGGCAGGTTTTGCCTGCCAAGGAGGAGCCTAAGGCCGGCGTCACACTGGCGAGTGTGATGCGAGTAAGTCGCATGACTTTCTCGCATCAACACCCGGCACGGCCGCCCGCTCTCGGACCCGAGTGTGCGGCTGCATGTATTTCTATGCAGCCGCACACTCGGGTCCGAGAGCGGGCGGCTGTGCCAGGTGTTGATGCGAGAAAGTGGTGCGACTTACTCGCATCACACTCGCCAGTGTGACGCCGGCCTAATGGTGATAGTGGCATACACCCAGTCTCTTGCATCACCTAATGAAGACTACGAGAAAGGGATTTTACAGCAAGTCCCAAAATCCTCTTATTGGCATGTTAGCATTCCAGGTGCAGCGCTAAAGATCACAGCTTCAGCCAGAGAATGACACACATCACAGCTTATGTAACCACTCCTCTTAAACCAGAGATTCACTGCACTGATAGACCTGGAGAGTGAAGTTCACAGCATGAATCAATAGGAAAAAAAAAAGTTGAGTCTCTGACTTTGATGCGGGCGGGGGGAGGGAGGGCACTACCGATGGGCTGCCATGACAGATGGAGATCTGCTGAACACCGCTGAGCTTGTTAGGAAGATGCCCCTGTGAAAACCAGTGATTGGCCAGGGTCACACTTGTGAGTGTGATGCGAGAAACTCGCGCAAGTCTCTCACATCAATACCCGACACTGCCGCTGGCACTCGGGAAAGGAGCGTGTGGCTGCATATATTTCTATGCAGCCGCACACTCCAGTCAGAGTGCCGGTGGCAGTGCCGGGTATTGATGAGAGTTTCTCGCATCAAATTCGCAAGTGTGACCCTGGCCTTTAGCTGGTGTTCACAGGAGATCGTGATTTTCTCTATACATTGCAGTGAATCAGCACTGCTATGTATAGTACAAGGAACCAGAAGCAGCTTCAAGTCCCCTAAGGGTCTAACCAATACAGTAAAAAAAAAGTTTAAAAAAAAAGTTTCAAAATTTGAAAGAAAAGATAAAAATCAAAAGTTCAAATCAATCCCTTTTTGCACCATTAAAAATAAAAATTGCACATATTGGTATCACTGCGTTTGTTCAAGTCCGATCTAACAGAATATAAAATAAATTAATTTGATCAGTAAACGGCACAAAAAAAAAATTTAAAAAGAGAATTACCCTTTTTTGGCTGCCGCAACATTGCAAAACATCTTATCTACCTCAAGATGGTATCCGTAGAAACGTCAGTTCAGGGCGCAAAAAATAAGCCCTCACACAGCCCCAAATCCTTAAAAATAAAACGTCTCAAAAAATAGCAACAGAAGCAAAAAACATTTTTTACGAATTCCCTTCACTACTGAAAGGGGTATTCCCATCTCCAAGATCCAATCCCAATACATCGTAGTTAGAATAATAATAATAATATTAGCAAATACCTCCAATTAGAAATGTAGTATAGTTCTTCCGATTCACTGTCGCTTACCCCCATGGGCAGGGCATTGCAGCAGCTTAGGTAAGGTGTCCGTGCATACAACCATTCACAGTGACAGTTAGTTGTTGGTGGTTGTAAACACGTACTACATATTGAGATAGGATCTTCGAGATGGGAATACCCCTTTAAATTAATTAAAAAAAAAAAAAAAAAACTAAACATGTTTGGTATCTGCGTACTTGTACTGACCTGGAGAGTCATATTGCCAGGTCAGTTTAACCATGAAGCAAACATAGGAAATAAAAACTTTAAAAAAATTGTGGAATTGCATTTTTTTTTGTAATTTTAATACACTTGGATTTTTTTTTACCCATTTTCCAGTACATCACGATAAAATAAATGATGTCACTCAAAAGTACAACTTGTCCTGCAAAAAAAGCCCTCATATGGCTACAAAGATGGAAAAATTAAAAAAAAAAAAAGTTACGGCTCTTGGAAGAAGGAATAAAAATTTTTTTAAAAATACGGAAATTCTCTCAAGGATGATGGAGTTAATTATGCCATATGCAGCTTAAAGTTTTTTTTGTTTTTTTTTTTAAATATAAAGCCAGGAAAAATATTTTTCTTGGTGTACATACATGATATACTATAGATGCCTTATATTTAAAACACAAATTACCGTTTCATGTAGTCTAAAAAGTTAAATTCCCTTTCAGACACTTGTACGGAAGTAAGCTCCTCCTCTTCTACTTCTTCTTCAGCTTCGTCTTCTTCATCCAGATCTGCTTCTACTTGAGTAGATCCTATAGTTTTAATGAAAATAACTGTAATCTATCTCAATTTTTTTGTTTCAAGGATATATTTAGCTCAGTCAAGGGGAAAAACAATCTGTTTCCAAATAATTTTAGAATCTTGAGACAGAGAAAAAAAAATTACTGTAAGGCTACTTTCACACTTGCGTTTTTTTGCGCAGCGCA
>VIAB01013252.1:8643-19331 GCA_009801035.1 Oophaga pumilio
TAACGTGCAAACCACCCTTGGGGGTGAAGGGGTTAAGGATTTTTAAAAAATATTTTTACACTTTTAAATCATTTTTGTTTACATTGTCCCAGGATGGGACATCACTATACAGTATCAGATCGCTGATCTGATCCTCTGCAATGCTTCTGCACTGCAGAGCATCGGAGAAACATCTGACAGGCAGGGAAGGAGGCATGTCAACACCTGCTCTCTGCAGGTGCTCACAAGCCACCTTCCCTGCAGGATCCTGAAAGACCCCGTGGCCATCTTGGGGCTGGGTGTCTCCATGGACCCCATCAGAACAATGTGATGCAAGCCGCCTCTCTGTGTGCGATCTCCTTGATGTCGCTGTGACTATTGACAGCGGCATCAGAGGGGTTAAATGCCCACGATATGTGCTAGCATCGATCATTGGCATTGCTGCAGGGTGTCAGCTCTCACACAGAGCTGACACCCGCACCAGATCGCTGCGGTGCTCAATGTGAGCCTGCGTGATCGCTGCGCCGTACCTATACTGCTGTTAGCGGGAACGCAGCTATCACAAAGCAGTATATGTGCGGTGCATGTCGGGAAGGGGTTAAACATTTTTAAAATTCTTATAATTCTACTTCAGTAAACATAGAAACATCTGACTAAAATATCTAAAAACACTGAAGCAGCAAACTTTATGAAAATTAAAATTTGTGTCAATCTCAAAACTTGTGGCCACATCTGTTTATCCTTATAGTGAGAATGCAACTTCCAAATGTTCTGTCTCCTAACATCCTGTCTAGCTTCAGTACATAGTACATGTATTAGACAGGCACCGTAATGCCAAAGGAAGCCGCAGTTCAGTATGTTCAGCAATGAGTATGCTTTCCAGGCGTGTTAAATCTTTCACCACTTTGATGAGTGGCGGATTTTCATCTTAAATATTTACACAGGCTGTTCCAGGTGCAGGTAATGTGGGCTGATCCCTGTTGATTTAAAATAGTCTTAAACAAGGAATAAATAAAACCAGTGATTCTTTTTGCATGTGTCATGATTCAAGACAAAAATTGGGTAGGGTAAAGTCAGAGTTTGAGGTGAAGATATCTGGCAAGGACAACCTTATCAAAAAAAACGTAAAAGTCAAACTGCATACTTATTAAAGGGCTTAAAACAAGTTACCTAAGATTACAAACAAAGGTTTAATTTCTCCCTTCGCTGGAATGGGGCTGAGTTGTAGCATGAAATATAGCCCATAGACTAGGGTGACACTATTTCGGGAGAAAATAACCTTATTTGTAATCCTGAAGAACCTAAGGCACAGTGCTAGCATATAGAGTAGGTTTAACTAAAAGTGACAATCCAAGAATATTTTTCTTATTAATATATCATATGCATAAATTAAATATTAAACATGAAAATGAAAAAAAAATGAAAATAATGCAATAGTTTTATTGTATCTTTAAATGAGCTGTATAACCCTACATGTTGATGGTTTTTCTTTATAATATGTGCTATTTTTGTAATAGCAACTCATCTACAATTTAGCTGTGTCCAGTAAATGGCTATATACAAAAATTAGAGAGAACATATAAATAATTGTATCTCACCACTATGACGACCGTTTCAGATGCTTCAGCACGGAAGTGGTTCAGTCCAGACTAAGAACAGCTGTATCCAAGCAAAAAAAGGAGATATCCAGCGAGCGTAGAAGGAATAGTAGTAGAAAAAGGCATCTGCCGAAACGCATAGTTTTAGGGGGGGTGAGGGGTTAATTTTTTGTCTATTTGTAACATTATTGGATTCATTAAATATTGAGAAGTTCTTTGCAAAAAACGTCTACTACTGTTCCTTCTACGCTCGCTGGATATACACAGATTTAGGCCTCAGTCAGACATCCGTGATTTTTATCATATGGAAAACGGATCATTGTTCATCAGTGTTTTGGATCCAAGTTTCATTAGTGTTGGTCAGTTTTTAATCCTTCATGGTAATTTTGCTGAGGGAAAACATTTTACTAGTGACTTGTTTTCTGTTATGAAGAAAAGTATTAAAGATTGTCTCTTATGCTCCTTTGGATTTCAACATTAACCTCTCAGTATTTATGCCGAGATAAAGATGATGAGGTTCTGGGTGCAGGATTTGACCTTGGTGAAGTCGATCCACTTTGTTTGTTTCCAATATCTTCCCTGAGATAACTGATTGAATACATGAAAACAAGACCTTTTGTCCAAAAGGGAGCAATTATAATGATCCTTGCTTTGTCATCCACGGCTTTTAAAAAAAAAAACTTATGAAACTTTTGGAGTCTATAACTAAGACACGTCATTTTCTCATTAGCTGGAAAAAGTGTGATGTTTTATAGACTCATTCTTCTTTTGAATAGGGGCTTTCTAGTGGAAAAATACATTATTAAATATGGCAATTGGCCAAACAAAAATCTTTTTTCTTTTTTTTTTTTTTTTTACAGAAGACACAATTTGGTTGTTCATGTAATCGACTATGGTGTAGTTGTCTGACAGGATTTTTACCTAGACTTTAGTGCCTCTCAATGAGATGTCTGTTTCAGGAGGTTAGAAGGGGCTGAAGCTAGGCTTGAATTCCATGGATCCTGGACTGCATTTTCAAATTCTTGTGTTCCTAACGTCATACAGTAGGGGACATCTGAATTTGAAATTGTTTGTAGCATATCTTCTTTGTCATACAGGCCTCATCCACACAATTCTTTCTTCTGCGACTAACACGATACAGCACGCCATATTTCACCTTGGAATTTACTGTCGCTGAAATTCAGCTGTTTGTAGAGGTGGTGCAGAGTTTAAAATCTAATTTTTTGTTGCTAATACTGTGCTCCCACCACACTATCTGAGCAACATGACTGGGAAAAAGCGAGGCCGTGGTGGAAGGGGAATTAGGATTGGTGTTCAAGGTGTACGTAGGAAAGGTGGTAATGTTTGTGAAAGCACTTGTGAACCAACATCACGTCCTATGCAAACACAACTGACAACTTTTGTTACTGGATGGCCTACTTCACTACCTTTCTTTCGCAAACGCACAGCGATATGCCTTGTTGATGAGGCCCAGAAACAGCATGTGCTCGATTGGATGCCAAGCGCAGCTTAAAGTGGCCTCTCCTCCTCTTCCTCCACCTCAACATCACACCCAGTACAGTTCACAGAGGTAGCATCCAAATTCTCCTTGCTTCCCCCTGCGTCCCAACTCTCCAACTGTACAACTGACTGTACGGAACCACAGATGGGTGAGTCTGAAGAGCTGGTCACACATTCTATTTCATGGGTCATCAAAAGTGTACTTAAAAGCTTCACAGAGTCAAGAGGAGGAAATCTGCACCGATACCCAAAATATTTTTTAGCTTGGACCCGGAGCAGGATGAAGTAGGGTCCGAACAGCATCCTGACGCACGTCATCAAACGTTAACCCCCAGGGGAGGTGATCCTGATGAGACTCTGATATCTGAGGCTCATGTCGACTGTACTGTGCTGTCAGGGCAAAAAGAGGAGCAGGATGACTCCAAGGGTGATGAATGTGATAACACAGAAGATGATGATGAGGAGGAGGTGTTTTATCCCATCTGGCGTGAACATAGAGGCAAACAGCTGAGTAGGTCATCTGAAGAGGAAGACAAGGAGGTTATGTTGTGCCGCACGTCGCAGACACGTAGTGATGCAGCCATGACGAGCAATGCATCCTCAGCCTCTGTGACCAGCAGCATCCGTGGGTCTGCAGCTCACAGGGATGGCAAGGGTTGTCCAGCCTGGGTCTGTTTTGACACTGCATAGGATGAGCCAACTCACGTAATCTGCCAACTTCGCAAAAAAAAAACTGAGTCAAGGTAAAAAGTGCAAAAATTTAACTACTACATGTATGAACCTTCACATGCGCAATCAACATGCGTTATTGTGGGAATCCCACTGTGCAAAAATGCGGACCAGTGGACCTAAACAAACATCAGCCTCCACATCAATCGCATCTGCTGTTTCTTCCTCCTCCTCTGTTACTGTGCCAACTATTGAGACGCAGGTCTTTGACCGCAGAACCTCGAGTTCTTTACCCACTCCAGTCACGCCGACTGAGAGCCCGCTGTCAGCAGACATACCTGCTGTTTTAGACCGATCTCAGAGAACGAGCACACCACAACTTTCTCAATCCACAATAAGATCTCCACCTGCACCTCTCTCATGGTTCAGCAGTTTGTCCAGTTCACCGTACACCACCCTCTCTCAGCACTGCAGTCAGCCCACGGTTCTGCAGTTGTGGTCACATAAAAAATTGTTAGCTCCTTCGCATGTCTAAGCTAAGAGGTTGAACTCCACCATCTCCAATCTGTTAGCCAAGGAAATGCTGCTTTTCCACCTGGTGGATACAGATGGTTTCCAAAAGCTGATGGCCGTCGCAGTCCCCCAGTACCAAATGCCCAGTCACCATTACTTTTCTAAGAAAGCTGTGCCTGTGTGCTACACCAGCATGTCGCAGACATCACCCGTTCCTTGTCAAAAACTCTGTCTGCCAGGGTGCATTTCACCACAGACACTTGGATGAGTAAGCATGGCCAAGGGCATTACATCTTGCAGACTGGGCACTGGATGACTCTGGTGGCTGTGGGGCAGGCGCTGATCCACAAGTCTTGGAATCCCCAAGGCTTGCAGGACAAACCTCTACATTGAACACTTCCTCCACTGCTTTTGACTCTTCTATCTCATCTAGGCCCTCCACCTGTGCCCTCAACCCCTGCCTTAATGAGACACATGTTCCAACAGTGCAGAGCGAATCCCCACCACCTCCGTACTGCGCAGCCATGGATCACTGCAATCAGGCAGTATTAAAATTGATAAGACTTTGAGAACGCAGTTATACAGCTGAAGAGTTGTGGACAGCTCTCCAGGCTCAGCTTGATCAATGGCTGTCTCCACTGAACCTGCATCCAGGGAAGGCCGTGTCTGAAAATGGTGTGAACCTGGTGGCGGCCCTATGGCGAGGCAAGCTCATGCACGTGCCTTGCATGGCTCATGTCCTCAGCCTGGTGGTGCTGAGTTTTCTACGTCACTATCCTGGCCTGGGTGAGCTGCTCCAGAAAGCACCAAAGCTGTGTGCTCATTTTCACTGTTCATACCCCTCAGGTCATCGACTTGCATAGATACAGAGGTTTTTGTCCATGCCAGTTTACAGGTTGATATGTGATGTGCCGACACGGTGGAATTCCCCTCTGCACATGTTACAGCGACTGTGGCAGCAGCAACGAGCCCTGACGCAGTATGTAACGTCGTATAGCCTGGGCCAACGCTGTATAGATGTGGCGTATATCACGTTGTGGAAGGTCAGCTCACTTAGCTGCTCCTCGAGATACACACAAGCACAAGTGGATTAAAGTCTCTGGGTGGTTTATTGTATCATAAACCCAAAATGATAACAGAAAAACAGCCTGTCCGGCTCAAAAGGAAATAAAAAGTTCAAAAACAGTCCTGTCCAGCACTTCTTGGCCAACACATATGATAGCTTTCAAAGGAACGTCAGCCTACTCACCTAAAACCCCGCCCATAACATGGCCGCTTAACTCCTTCAGCACATATCATGCTGAAAAGAAACTTATGGGTTTCTACATCACGGAGGAAAGCAGTCTCCGTGACACATATCTTCCCTCACATACCGTGCCAGTGACCCTGTCACAACGTTAACAGAGTGGGCACAGATTAAGGACCTCTGCACCATTCTGCCCAGTTTCAAAATGGCTACTAAGATGGTTAACGCTGATGACGCCATCATCAGCATCATTATTACGGTCATCTACATGCTGGAGCAGACTTTGAATAGCCTGTGGGAGGATGCGGAAAGGATAACATTGTCTCTATGTTTCAAACTGTCATCACACAGGCGGGTACCAAGGAAGGGTGGATTACTGCGATCGAAGGGGACTGGTGATAACAGACAAACTGTTATTGAAGGTGCAAGATCCGAGGAACAAATGGAGGAGGAAGAGGTGATCAGTGAGCAACTGTCAGATGAAGAGGATAATTCTCCCAGTTTCTGTTGTTCATGGTTAGCGGGAGGGGACGGAGGAAACGAGCCTCATTGTTACTCAGTCACCAACACAGCATGGGCTTGGACCTCATGGTAGAGCCCGACATATGAGTGCTTTCTTGCTGCACTATCTGCAACATGATCCACGTATAGCTATCATTAGGAATACTGCTGACTACTGGGTTGCAACTCTGTTAGAAGCGAGTTATAAATCCAAATTTGCCAAATGATTCCCTCCCTAGAAAAGGACCTGCGAATTCTGGAGTATCGAAACACACTTTTACACGACCTTAAGAGAGCTTTTCACCAAGACAGTAGTGAAGCACACAGTTCGCATCGCAGCTCTAGACTTCCAATCTCCGGCACGTCAATTCGGCAGTGCCAAAACAGTAGCAGCACCATAAGCAGCAATGTTGTAAGTGGAAGAAGAAATTTCTGTGAGTCCTTTGACACTTTTTTTTAGACCAGCTCATGCACCAGCACAACAGAGTCCAAGTCTTACATATGGTGAACGAATGCAGAGGATGGTGCATGAATATCTTGAACTGAATATAAATACCATTAGAGAGGTTAGGATGCTTTCACATTTTGGTCTTCCAAAATGGATGTGTGGCCTGAGCTCACCTCCCATGCCTTGGAGGTATTATGGTGCCCGACAGCCAATGTTCTCTCAGAACATGTCTGCAGCGCTGCTGTTGGTATCCTCATGGATAAGCGCAGCCGGCTGTCCCCTGAAGGTGTAGACCGCCTAACTTTCATCAAGATGAACAAGTCATGGATCTCCAAGGACTTTTGCACCCCAATCGCAGACTGTACAGACTAGGTGATATTGTATTTTTTTTGTGTGATGCAATAATGTCAACTAACTGCACTGCTGTGATATCTTTAGTGTGGCTTCTGTGCCTGCTGTGGCTCTTACTGCAGCTGCTGATGTTAACACAAATTTGTGGAAATGTGAACAGTCATGGTTGGTCTACATCTGCTGGGTTAGCTGTAGTGGAAGATGTGTCTGTCCCAATTATACTATTTCTATTCTCGTGACAGATATTCCACTTTGGTGGTGTAATGCACTCGATTTTTAAAAGGTGAAATCTCCAGCTTGGGTGTCCATCTGCTGGATTGGGTGTAGTAGAAGACCTGTCGGTCCCTATTATACTATCTATACTGTGGTGAAATTGATGCCACTTTTGTGGTGTCTGCCAATAATTTTTGGAAATGTGAATACTCCTGGTTGGATATGTGGTGCCCCAGAGGGTTCAGTTGCCACAGAGTTATTGCACCTCATCCAGAGGTGTGATACCCCACTCTCAGGTAAGGAGGGAGTACCACCCAGGACTCTAACACCTGCACCCAACACATACTATAGCAGCCAGTCACCCTGGACGTACCCTACAGGAGGATGGTCTCATCCCACGCTGGGTAGGAAAGAGTGCTTGGGAAGGGGGTGGAGAAAGTAGGAGGAAAATGAAGCTTAGAAAGGGGGGAACAAGACTGTAGAGTCAGAATAGGAGGGGACCTGAAGCTGGTAGCAGCTTGTCCCCAGACGGAGAAAGCTAGATTAAGAACGGAGCAGAGAGAAGCTTCTAGAAGGACAGAAGGGGTTGTAGGGGCACGGATAGTGAGTATTCCATCCGGGGCCCGATCCAATAGTGGAGGGAACAAGTCGCAGAAGGGACATCGGCCCCTAGCCTAGTGGAGAACTTTAGGACTCAGCTAGCAAGCCGGAGGCAGTGGCATCTTTAGGTGCCTCAGCTACAATTCACAGTTATCTTCTCCGAAAAGGTAGCCATAAGGGAGCAAGGAGACACAGAGAGGACGTCATCCGAAAAGGTCCGCGGCTACTGGCTTGGGACACTGACTGTGAGGTGTTGGACAGGAAGGAAAGGTTGAAAGTCAGCACAGTGAGACGACCAAGGAAGGAACATATTGAAGGGAGTCCTGGAAGGTGTATCCTGAACTACCTGGGAGTTTGCTGAGCCCCTCACCTGGAAGACACGGCACCAAGCAGGCATCTGTACTGCAGCCAGAACTGAGTAAAGCTTTGGAAACTGCACCTGACTGTGTCCTCTCAAGTTCCTCCTACAACACCCACTCAGCACGGCTACATCCCTTGCCAAATACTACATCTTTACCATCCAACTTATATTACATCTGCCCTGGAACTTAGCTCCACATGCGGGGAGCTTTACCAACTGTACTGCATCACCAACAGTCCCAGAGGATCTGCACTGCAGCGCTGGTCACCTCTGACCAGAAGCCACAGGTGGCATCATGAACACTTTATTACAAACTTTATTATCCCTTGTAAATATACCCCCTTTTATTGGACGCCCAGGGCCACAGACCGGGTCACTGCTGCTGTGATACTGCCCTTTTAAGAAGCGTCCCGTTACCTAGTGCCCCACTGCCCTGGCGGGTGATCCAGATATCCATCTGCTGGATTGGGTGTAGTGGAAGACCTGTCAGTCCCATTATACTATTTATAATATCGTGAAATTGATGCCACTACTGTGGTGTAAGGCCCCAATTTGTTTAAATGTGAACACTCCTGGTTGGGAGTCCATCTGCTGGATTGGGCGTAGCGGAAGACCTGCTGGTCCCTATTATACTATTTCCACTGTGATTAAACTGCTTCCTCTTCTCTGATGTAAGGCCCTCATTTGTTTAAATGTGAACACTCCTGGTTGGGTGTCCATCTGCTGATTTGGGTGTAGTGGATGACCTGTCGGTTCCTATTATACTATCCATACTGTGGTGAAATTGATGCCACTTTTGTGGTGTCTGACAATAATTTTTGGAGATTTGAACACTCCTGGTTGTGTGTCCATCTGCTGAAAAGGGTGTAGCGGAAGACGTGTCAGTCCCTATTATACTAATTCTACTCTCGTGAAATAGATGGCACTTCTATATTGTAAGGGCCTCATTTGTTTAAATGCATACACTCCTGGTTGGGTATCCATCTGCTGGATTGGGCGTAGTGGAAGACCTGTTGATCCCTATTATACTATTTCTATTGTGATGAAATTGATGCCACTTCTGTAGTGTAAGGCCCCCACTTGTTTAAATGTGAACACTCCTGGTTGAGTGTCCATCTGCTTGATTGGGCGTAGTGGAAGACCTGTTGATCCCTTTTATACTATTTATACTGTGGTTAAATTGCTGCCTCTTCTGTGATGAAAGGCCCTCATTTGTTTAAATGTGAACACTCCTGATTGGGTGTTCATCTGCTGGTTTGGGCTTAGTGGAAGACCTGTTGGTCCCTATTATACTATCTATACTGTGCAGAAATTGATGCCACATTTGTGGTGTCTGCCAAAAATTTATGGAAATGTGAACACTCCTGGTAGGGTGTCCATTTGCTGGACTGGGTGTAGTGGAAGACCTGTCGGTCTCTATTATACTATTTCTACTGTGGTGAAATTGATGACACTTCTGTGGTGTAAGGCCCTCATTTATTTAAATGTGAACACTTCTGGTTGGGTGTCCATCTGCTGGATTGGGCGTAGTGGAAGACCTATTGGTCCCTAATAAATTATTTCTACTGTGGTGAAATTGATGACACTTCTGTGAAGTAAGGCCCTCACTCGTTTAAATGTGAACATTCCTGGTTGGGTGTCCATCTGATAGATTGGGTGAAGTGGAAGAACTGTCGGTCCCTATTATACTATCTATACTGTGGTGAAATTTATGCCACTTTTGTGGTGTCTGACAATATTTGGAAATGTGAACACTCCTGGTTGGTTGTCCATCTGCTGGATTTGGTGTAGTGGAAGACCTGTCAGTCCCTATTATACTATTTCTACTCTCGTGAAAATTATGGCTCCTCTCTATTGTAAGGCCCTCTTTTGTTTAAGTGTAAACACTCCTAGTTGGGTGTCCATCTGCTGGATTGAGCTTAGTGGAAGATCTGTTGGTCCCTATTATACTATCTATACTGTGTTGAAATTGATGCCACTTTTATGGTGTCTGCCAAAAATGTATGGAAATGTGAACATTCCTGGTTGGGTGTGCATCTGCTGGATTGGGTGTAGTGGAAATACCTGTCGGTCTCTATTGTACTATTTCTACTGTGGTGAAACTGATGCCACTTCTGTGGTGTCAGACCCTCATTTATTTAAATGTGAACACTTCTGGCTGGGTGTCCATCTGCTGGATTGGGCGTAGTGGAAGACCTGTTGGTCCCTAATAAAATATTTCTATTGTGGTGAAATTGATGACACTTCTGTGAAGTAAGGCCCTCATTTGTTTAACCCGTTTTACCCCCGAGGGTTGTTTGCATGTTAATGACCGGGCCAATTTTTACAATTCTGACCATTTTCCCTTTATGAGGTTATAACTCTGGAATGCTTCAACGGATCTTAGAGATTCTGAGATTTTGTCATGACATATTGTACTTCATGATAGTAGTAAAATTTCTTCAATATAACTTGCGTTTGTTTATGAAAAAAATGGAAATATGGCGAAAATTTTGAAAATTTTGCAATTTCCAAACTTTTAATTTTTATGCCCTTAAAACAGAGAAATAAGTCAGAACAAAATAGTTACTAAATAATTTTTTTTGTTGTTAGAAAGATATAAGTGTTAAAAGTTGACTTCTAACTTCTAAAGTGATTTCTCATTTTTCCACCAAATTTTACAAAACCACTATTTTTAGGGACCACCTCACATTTGAAGTCACTTTGAGG
>VIAB01013253.1:4285-15104 GCA_009801035.1 Oophaga pumilio
CCCTGTAAATATATCCCCTTTTTGAGGGTGAGTGCCCAGGGCCAAGGACAGAGCTGTGGCCATCGTGACATCCCCCATAGACATCAACGGGCTCGGGTCCGAGTACCCCACAGCCCTGTTGGGCGGCTCACCTGCTCTTTCTCATTTGATGTGTTCTCACAAAAGGAAGGCAAGATAATCTCCTGATTTAGATTCTGAGAGGACACTACCTTTGGTAGGAATGCCGGATCTAATTTTAGGTCTATGCGATCCTCCCATATCCGAAGATACAGATCCCGAGTGGACAGGGTCTGAATTCCTCCTACCCTCTTCGCAGTAGTAATGGCCACAAAAAACGCTGTGTTGATGGTCCGATATGAGATGGACATCTTCTCCCCGGGTACATAAGGATCATTACAAAGGGCTTTAAGGACCAGATTCAGATCCCAAAGGGCCACCGACCACTTTATAGTAGTTCACCACCTCTGTATTGCCCTGGAATTTAAGAGTGCTTGGTTTAAGACCTTTATTAAAACCCGCCTGGAGGAAATCTAAAATCCTTGGAATATCGGGCCTGCCGGGAACAACAAATACAAACACATCCAGCTGCATAATATCAGCAAACAAGAGAAAGGATCGCACAAAACCGTGCTTGATCCCAAAAGAAAAAAACACCAACTCATATAATACATGAATATAAGGAGAACCAAGAGTCTTTGGTGATAATAATAAAAAATAATAAATTTATTGCATAATTAAATAACATCACATAAGTCACTCATGATATCACATTATTGTACACACATGTGATTAATATATTATTTGGAGGTTTCTGGTCTCTCCTGTCTGTCCTATTTCTTGGTTTGCACATATACTTTGATATCATGAGTGACTTATGTGATGTTATTTAATTATGCAATAAATTTATTATTTTTTATTATTATCACCAAAGACTCTTGGTTCTCCTTATATTCGGGAACAACATTGGACCTGCCACCTTCCAAACAGAACCTTTTCAAGATTTTATTGTATATTGCAGATGTGACTGGCTTTCTGCTAGCCTGAATCATGGTAATAACCTGGTCCGATAACCCCTTAGCTCTTAGGATGTTCCGCTCAGGTTCCAGGCTGACAGGTGAAGTCTCTCTGAGTTCTGATGGAAGATAGGACCCTGATGGATTATATCTTTCCTGTGGGAAAGCATAACAGGATCTTCTAAAGCCATAGTTCTCAGCATTGGGAACCAACTTCTCTTTGGTCTATACAGAACGATCAGAAGTACCTTTGCTTGATCTTCTTGGATTTTCCTGAGTACCCCTGAAATAAGCACTATCGGGGAAAAGGCATACAACAGAGACCTGTCCGACCTCTGACTGAGCATGTCAACTGCTTCTGGATTATCCATTGGATTTAGGGAGTAAAACCTGGCAACCTTTGAGTTCTTCCTTGTCACGAATAGAGCTATCTGAGATGTACCCCAGAGATGACACAAGTACTGGAACACCTCTTCGGTTAGCTCCTATTTCGTCGGCCACACCTTCTGTCTGCTCAGGTAATCTACCTCTACCTTTTGGGATCCCTCGAGATGAACTGCTGCCACCTAAAAGACAGTCTTCTCTGCCCAGGAAAAGATTCTGTATGCCAGATCCTGGAGCGCCTGGAGACTAGGGACCCTTTGGTGTCGCAAGAAAAATACTGTCGTTATGTTGTTCGATAGAATTTTTACTTGTTGCACCTTTAGCAATGACTGATTTCGCCTTAGGGCTTCACACACGGCGTAGAGCTCCCTGTAGTTGGATGACTTGGACTGGATGTCTGCTGGCCATCTGCCCTGAAGAATCCTTCCCTCCAAGTGCGCTCCCCAACCCCACTTGCTGGCATCCGTAGTGATCACCACACACGGTGAGGAGATCCAAGGAATGCCTAATTGCAGATTTTTCGGGTGAGTCCACCAAAGTAGCGATTTTCTCACTGCCGGGGATAAGGACATTCCTCTGTCGAGTGATGACTGACGACAGTCCCAGACAGACAGGACTTCTCTCTGCATGGCTCTCGAGTGGAACTGGGCCCACCAGACACAGCGAATGCAAGCTATCAGGAGGCCTAGAATCTTCATCGCTGACTTGATTGAAGCCCGGCTTCTCAGAAACGCTCGGATTCTGTTTCTCACAGTCTCCTGCTTTTCTTCCAGCAGGAAGTATGTTCTGCATCTGGAATCCAATAGTACTCCTAGGAAAATCTTCCTGTTTCCCGGTACCAGGTCCAACTTCTGCTTGTTGAGGATCCATCCAAGGTACTCCACTGTGGATATGGTCTTCTCCCAGTGAAGTCGGAGCTCTTCCATCGAATTCGTCACCAGGAGGAAATCATCCAAGTATGGCACTATGATTATCCCTTTGATCCTTAAGCAGGCTACCATCTCTGATACCAATTTGGTGAATACTCGAGGAACCGATGCTAGACCGAATAGAAGGTACTGAAATTGAAAGTGGCAGGTTCGATTCTTGATTGTTACAGGAAATCTCAAAAATTTTTAGGACGCCGTGTGTATTGGAACCTGGCAATATGCCTATTTTAGATCCAAGGTGCACCTTAAAGCGTCTCTGTCTATAAGGGGAACCGTAGATTTTATAGACTCCATCCTGAATCTTTTGTACTTTACCCAGAAGTTTAAAAGCTTTAGATTTATTTATAATAGTGTGGTATTCTCCTGATGGCTTTATGATGGAGAATAATGCTGAATCGTGACCTTTGCCCTCCTCTGACTTGGGAACCTGAATTATAACAGCAGTGTCGACTAGCTCTTTTATGTCTGCTACCATGGGTGAATCTGCCGATAAGGTATGAGGAGTGATAAACCTTTCGGGGGAGGTGCAGTAAACTCTATTGCATAACTATCCGTTATGGTTCTGAGAACCCACTGATGCTGGGTATCGTGGTGCCAACTTCCTGCAAACTGCCTGAGTCGCTCCCCGACTAAGATGGTATCATTGTCTTCTTGATATTGAACCTGACCCAAATAGGGATCTCTTACTCTTCCCTCCTTTGTGGCAGGTTCCTCTACTGGACTTCCCTTGGCCCCTGTAATTGGACTGTCTCTGAGACGGCCCCGGTTTGCAAAATGACTGAGTCTTTCTAAACCTATCATCGGGAAACCCTTTCTTTTTGTCCGATGCTTTCTCTAAGATGTCGTTCAATATCGGCCCGAACACCCTTAACCCCGAGAAGGGGATGGAGCATAACTTATTTTTAGAGGCATTGTCCCCCGACCAGGTTTTCATCCAGATAGCTCTACAGGCCGCATTAGACAAGGAGCTATTCCTAGCTGAGAACCTTACTGATTTTGCGGATGTATCCATCTAAAAAGGCTGTGGCCGACTTCATCAGTGGGAGGGAGGCTATATTATCTTCCCTAGGTGTTTTACAATTTAAGTGCTCCTCTAGTTGCCCCATCCACAGAAACATAGACCTGGCAACTAAAGTAGCGGATATATTGGTCTTGATCAAAGCCGCCGATGTCTCCCAAGCCCATTTCAGGAGGTTATCTGCTTTTCTGTCCATAGGGTTCTTCAGACTTGATGAGTCTTCAAAGGGTATAGATGTCTTCCTAGCCACTTTAGGGACTGGCACATCTTATCTTGGGAATCTCCTCCCAGATCTTAATGTCCTCAGTTTGAAAGGGTAAACGATTTTTGAAGTCTCATGATATCACCAAGCGTTTCTCCGCATCCTCCCATTCCTCCAGAATCATAGCCCGGATATGGTCTTTCACTGGGAACACCCATTGCTACTGAGCTCTGAGACCCCCAAACATCTCATCCTGTCTGACCTGCGGTTTTGGGACCTCCTCCACCTGCATCGTATTTCTGATTGCCTGGACTAGGTCATCTGTATCCTCAGAGGCAAATAAGTATCTCCTGCCCCGTTCTGGATTTTCCATCACTACTTCACCCTCTTCTTCCTGGTCTGAACCCAGAAATTATAACTTCTCATCTGAGCTTAGTTCCATCTCCCACCGGGGTCTCTTAGCTCTTGGACCTGTATGAGAGGTTGTGGCAGGGTGAGGCTAGATATAGAAGCCTAGACCTCTTCACAGATTAGAGACCTCATATCAGACAATAGGGTTGGTTGTTCTTCCCTCACAACTCTGGTGGTGCAGGTTTCAAAGAGCGTTCTGCCATATGTCTCTGGCAATTTTATATTGCCTATAGAGCATCGTCTGGTTTAGCAGAGGCTTTGCTAGACCTTTTGGGTGTAGGAAGGAGCATAGCTGGGGTTCACGTATCTGATACTTTATAGAGAAAGGGGATAGTCAAGCTTGTGTAAATGAGGGTAGGATTGTGCAAAGCATAGTTACCCTGCAGTCCTCTGCCTGCTTCCTTCATAGTAGCCCAGTGCATGCCATGTGCCTCCCGAGACCCAGATAATGTTTTTTCTACCTGTCGCCGCATCACTTCCGCGTTCCACCCTGGAACACACGCCGACCTCATAACGTGGCGCCTTCCTGATGTCACCGGAAGTGCGACGGATCTCCCCACCTCGCGAGTTCCGGAAGAAGCAGCGCCTTGCCGGCTGGCTTCTGAGCCGAGAGCCCCCCAGTGGGAGGAAGCGGCTCAACCCAGGAGCTCTGCTCGACTGGTCTTTATGGCTGAGGGACTCCCCACCAGAGAGTGTCAACCTCAGGCCTCTTGACAGGGGGAAGAATCCCCCTGAGCCCCTCCGGTAAGCTCCTCACGTCTCTCGTTATCTCATGCGTCCCTCCATGCAGGGACAGGAAAAACACTGAGGGAAGTGGATGGGGAGGGGCCGTTTAACCTCTTGTGTGTTTTCTGTCCCTGTAAGGGGGAAGACGACGACCTCCATGGTGCTGTCAGTAGGGACGTCCTGGAAAAAGTTACTTGATGGCACCTATAAGGTATATCAGGAGGCACCAAAAATATTAAATGAGGGCCCACAGAAAGTGGATAAGGAGGCACCAAAAAGTTAATTAAGGGCTCACATATCGTTGATGAGAAGGTACAAAAAAGTTAATTTAGGGTCAGCTTGAGAAGGTATCATAAATGTTCATTAAGGGCAAGCATGTGGTATTGAGCAGGCATCAAAAAGGGTCAGTGAGGGTAAGCATACAGTGGATCAGAAGGTAAGAAGAGGGGACAATTGAGCTGGACGGTGGGTCAGGACTACTGATAGATCAATTGTTGTGTCTCACTGTTCCATTTTGGTGTCTTTTCAACCACTACTCTGAATTCCTCATTAGACCTTGATGATACCTCGCCACCAACCATGTGCTTCTTTTGTGGCGCTGCCTCCAAATGCCTTTGTAGTTGTAGTGTTGCCTCTTTAAGAGCGCTATGTTATATTATTATATTATTTTATAATTTTGAGGATTTTAAAAAGTTTTGGAAATTTGTACCAAGGGGAATGATTGTCCTAAAGTAGCAAAATAAGAATCACTTATTGTACTCCCTGCATCTCCAGTGGCAGAGTTCTGGTGGTCTGCTCTGCTGTAAATTTAAAGGGAGTCCACTATTGGGCAACCCCTTTCAATGTCCCTATTGTGTCTAGTAAAGAAAAAGCATACTTTCCACCTGAAAGGCTCCACTCTGAGTACTGTATATGCCACAATCACGTTACAATATGTCATGTGAGTGCTGTAGGAATAGAAACGGTAAATGGTAATGTAAATTAATGAATAGATACTGCTGTAAAAATGGATTGTATATGGACTGCACTCAGATGACAAGTAAGACAAAATAATCCCACTTTTCTGGATGGAACTCTGAACCATTTTTTATAGTGTGTGGAGACCTTGCAGCAATATGTCTGAATCTGCCTCCAGCCCCTCCTCTGTTCATCTATGCATTGAACTTTATGAGCACCAACTGTAATCTCCTTGCTCAGTAATGGGCAGGTCTGTATTCACTGAAGACAGATCTTGTATGTGAATTGAAAATATTGGCAGTGAAAGATCATTCCAGTAGGAAAAAGAAACAGATTTCTCTAATAAGGTGTATTACAAATTTTCTTTTTTTTCATGTGTATTATTGACTAAGGATAAAAGCCAAAACCAAAATCTCAATTTGCAGACACTGTGTTTTGGGGTACTGCCCCTAGTCAGTGCAAAGAGTGAGATCTCGTTTGGCTGGGTGAGAAGTGTCTGACCGGGATCCAAGGGGTACCATTTCTCCTCGCGGAGAGTGACATATCAAGCCTGACATACCGAGGTGAGGAGATCTGTAAGCTGCAATGCTCCTCTGGGAAATATGCAAATTGTCTCTTCAGAGAGGAAGAGGACTAGAGCTCTAGTGCCACCTATAGGAATTGGCAATCCTAAAAGTCAAGGTCAACTCTCTAACGAGCCTGCAAATTGAGATTTTGGTTTTGGCTTTTATCCTAAGTCATGTGACAAGGCTCGTTAGAGAGTCGATATTGACTTTTAGGATTGCTACTTCCTATAGGTGGCACTAGAGTTCTAGTCCTTTTCCTCTCTGAAGAGACAATTTGCATAGTAAAGGTAGGAAAAGCCATCAGAGCCAGATTTACCCTAGGAAGTTCTTTTATAGTTGTTCAGTAGTTCTTCAGTCAAAATTGAGGAGTTGCGAGCCATCAATCTGTCCCCATAATTCTTTGTCAGCCTTTGTAAGGATGCCGGTAATCAAGCATCGAATGACTTGGATATAGTTGATCAGCACTAATTTTACTGACTGATGTGAGCTGCGTAAATGCCCCTTAAATGTTTTTATGTGATGGTGTAATAAGTTAGTATTTGGGATCCCACAAATTTTTGCCCAGGGTTACACTTTAATTAACTTCGTCGCAGGTTAAGAACAATCTCACATACACCGCCCACCACTGTGCTTCTTAACCCCTTCACGACATGTGCCGTACATGTACTGTGCATGTTGTGTCCCTCCCTTTGATGTGGGCTCTGGCGCTGAGCCCCAATTATATAATAAATGCACATTAGTCCCCAGAACCCTGATCTTTGCATATACAGTGTTTAATTTAGATATTTCTAATTGTTAAAATATATTTTTATTTGTTTATATTTTATCTTACCCACATAATCTGATCCCTGCAGTGAATGCTTTTACGACACTCTTCCAACTTTGTTTGCTGAATTTTAAGTTTCTATTCGGGAAAAATAAAAAATATATAAATTACAGTTAATGTTCAACAGATATGTTCACTGTGTGATGACTGAAGCAATGAGCACAGGTTGTGGTAACATGACAGCTGGTTACACCGACTGAACTTTGCTTTTTCCCTGCTTTTCATTCCGTTAATTCCACTGCCCTTTCTACCACTCTCAGTTCATCTTAAGTCCATGCATAGTGTCCTCCCCCACCTTTCCAAAGGATTTTAAGTCTCTGTATATTGTCCTTTCTCCCAACACCCCAATTAATTGTAAGTCTCTGTCCTGTGTACCAAGGGGTGCATAGAAATTACAATGCCCAATAGTGAAAGTTCTAAAGGCCCCGTCTCACATAGCAAGATCGCTGCTGAGTCACAAATTTTGTGATGCAACAGCGATCTCAGAAGCGATCTCGCTATGTCTGACACGTACCAGCGATCAGGCCCCTGCTGTGAATCGCTGGTCGTGTCAGAAATGCCTGGACTTTTTTTTTATCGCTGGTCTCCCGCTGGCCAGCACGTATCACTGCGTGTGACAGGCGGGAGACCAGCGATCAGCCAGCCGGAGCTGGTAACCAAGGTAAACATTGGGTTTCCATGCGCCGGGCGGTGCCTGGAAACCCGACGTGTACCTTAGATACCAGCGCGCTGATGCAGGGGAGCTGGTAACCAAGGTACACAGCGGGTTTCTAAGCGCCGAGCGGTGCCTAGAAACCCGCTAAGTACCTTGGTTACCAGCTCCCTGCACCAGCGAACTGGTATGCCGGTAACTAAGCGACGTGTGTCGCTTGTTACCGGCGTACTCGCTGTCCTGATCGCTGCTGAGATCTGCCTGTTTGGCAGCTCAGCAGCGATCATGTAGCGACTCAGCAGCGATCCTGACGAGTTCACATTTTTGTCGGGATCGCTGGTGAGTCGCTATGTGAGACGGGGCCCTAATTTGGCACCTCCTCACGCTCAAAAAAAAAATTAGCGGAATAGCAGGGGTGATATCTCCAACTTTTATAAACAAGAAAAGGGACATGTGTTGTGGCATATACACAGTAATAATCCCCCTATTGAAGCCCCTTTGTGGTCTCAACCCATGATATTCCTTTTATGGCCATTATACTGTAAAATGCTCCCAAAAATGCCTTCATCCATGCACAGAAAGTATTATATCATCACATGGAATTCCTCCCCCCACATACACAATTTCCTTCCACAGCAACCTCCCTTCATACATACAATATGACTCCACAGTGCCTTCAGTTAAGTAAAAGACCCCACATTACCCCAATACACAGTGTCATGGCCCCCATACAGTATGCTTGCCCCCACACAGTCCCCCACTCAATACGATCACCCAAATACCGCAATATGATGAACCTCACAACACCCCTCCACACACTCAGTATGATGGCACCTCTCCCTCAATATGATGGACTTCAAAGCCCATCCTTCACACAGTTTGATGCCTCCACAGTCACTCACTCAGTATGATGGCCCCTACAGTCCCCCACTCAGTATGCTGGCCCTCAAATTACCACATTTTGTATGATGGCTCCCACAGCTCCTCACTCAGGATGATGACCCCACAAATCATTATAAGTCCCTGTATAGTGTCCTCTCTCTCCGCTTCCCTAATTTATTATAAATCACTGTATAATGTACTTTCCCCCCAAATTCTTAAGTCCATATACAGTGCCCTCTTCCTCTCCACATAATAATTCCCTGTATTGTCCTCCCCCCTCCCCAATTAATAATTCTCTGTATTATGAACCCCTATCATGCTCTTTTCCACTGTTGAAATAAATAAAATTAAAAAAAAAATTAAAGACCTCACCTCTCCAGACAATCCTTTGTGGCACTGTTTCCTTCTTCTATCTGGTTAGCTGCTAAATCACTCAACTGGCAAGATGATGTCATAGAGAAGGCACCAAGCATAAAACTGAAAATGGCATCTTGCAGCTACTCTACTACTATCTATTGCTACTACTTCAATCTAGCCATGAGCTCCCTCAAACCCCCCAAACCTCGAGCCTCGGGCGGTAGGCCAGATTACCTTCATTATAATCTGCCCTGCGCTGCTCACATAGGCCCACCTCCACTTCTTGACCCTTATGGCAGCTGCACAAGCGTTATGTCTGCCCAAATATATGTATACAGTAAATATATCCAGAATTTCTTTGGATAGCTACATGATGTATAGCTTTTGAGGATCTTTTGGTTTACTTCACTTTGTCAGGCAGGTTCTAATTAAGCGATTTCTTGATTGAGAACAGGTGTGGCAGTAATCAGACCTGGAGGTGGCTAGGGAATCTGAACTCACCTTCCCAAAGATGTGATGAATCACACTTTTTTATGTTTTAAGGTTTAGTGGTCAATTCCTTTTTAACACAGGGCCCTGTAGCTTTGGATTTCTTTTTTTTCTTAATAATAAAGACCTTACTTTAAAAACTGTATTTTGTCTTTACTTGTGTTATCTTTGTCTAATATTTACAATTGTTTGGTGATCTGAAACATTTAAGTGTGACAAATAGTGATGAGCGAGCATACTCGGTAATGCTCGGTACTCGCCCGAGCATCGCTGTACTCGCGTTACTCTGCACTTTAGAGCGCCAGTCGACATGCAGGGATTGTCTGCCATGCACTGTAATGCCGCAGCCATGTTGTCTGTGGCATTACAGTGATTGGCTGGCCGCACAGCGTCATCAGGTCTATATGAGACCTGCTGCCGCCCTGCTTGACACAGTAACCTCCGGAATCAGATAGCGTAGTGAGAGTTGCTGGTGAGATAGGATCAGATTTTGGGGTTTATAAGTTAGTGTGGGTATACCACAAATCCAGTTTAATCAACAGTCCTTCTAAGGACTAATTACAAGGTATATAGATTGCAGTGCAAGGTAGGCAGGGAGTGTATGTGTGTATATACATATCAGTACAAGGCATTCAAGCACTGTATGTGGGTATATAGAAATCAGTAGCAGGCATTGTATTATTATAATTATTTATTTATAAAGCACCATTGATTCCATGGTGCTGAACATGACGAGGGGTTGCACACAAATTACAAGATATCACTTACAGTAAGTAAACTAACAATGACAGACTGATACATAAGCCTTGCGGGCTTACATTCTACAGGATGGTGGGGAAGGAGACTGTAGGATGGGGATTGCAGCAGCTCCGGTAGTGGTGAGGAGGCAGCGGGGTCATTGCAGGCTGTAAACTTTCTTGAAGAGGTGGGTTTCCAGGTTCCGTCTGAAGGATCCGAATGTGGTTGATAGTGGATAGAAGATGGGGGATATTCGGGAGAAATCTTGGAGGCGATTAGGTGAGGAGCAAATAAGTATGGAGGAGAGAAGGAGGTCTTGGGAGGACAGGAGATTACGTGAAGGAAGATATCGGGAAATTAGTTCTGAGATATATGGAGGAGACAGGTTATGGATGGCTTTGTAGGTCAGTATTAGTAATTTGAACTGGATACGCTGATGGAATGGGAGCCAGTGAAGAGATTTGCAGAGGGGAGAAGCAGAGGAGTAGCGAGGAGAGAGATGAATTAGTCGGACAGCAGAGTTAAGGATGGACTGGAGAGGTGCGAGAATGTTAGCAGAGAGGCCACAGAAAAGGATGTTGCAGTAGCCGAGGTGGGAGATGATGAGGTCATGCACAAGCATTTAAGTAGATTGAGGGTTAAGGAAAGGACGGATTCTGGAAATATTTT
>VIAB01013255.1:51526-63413 GCA_009801035.1 Oophaga pumilio
GTCATAAGATGTTAAAACCCGAAACCACTGTAAATGGTTTCCGTCAATAAGGCAATCACTCTTATGAAGATAAAAAAAAGCTAAAATTCATCTTTCTCAAGACAAGTCAGACTGCCAGCTCACTTGGGGCTAAGGCCTATTCTAAACAGTCACATGAGACAAGAAGTACATTTTAATATTTTTTGTTCATGAGGAGTACGAATGTCCGTTCTTGAAATTTAGAATAATATTTATGGCTTTTGCCTTCCGCCAGATCCTCACTGTAGGATTTTAGCTTGGAATTTTTTTCAGTGGTAGAAAGCATATAATGTAATATATGTGGTTATACTGCCACAGGTTTAGATCCCGGTCCTTGGTTGTAAGGCTTTGAATTACTTACATATCTGTATAGCTTTATATTTGTTCATACATTCATACAAGGCAGTAGTCCAAATAGTGGCCCCGTGATCAAACTGAGATTCACAGAATATTGCACAGTGCCAGCAGTTTTCTTGATGATTTCTTAATCTTGATTGTCTATATTGACCTATACAGACAATAGTCTATATTTATACTATATTGTACAAAAATACTTCAGAACCATTTATAGCATGATGATGAATATCTGGGGCTAAAGAAAAACAGGCCAAAGTGTTGAAACTTTTTTTGGGGGAAACTATTTTGTAACTTGTCGAAGGGGAAATTGCAGAATGAGACTAAGTTAGAGATCGAAAATGAGAAAAAGACAGATACCAAGAGACCGAGACTGTTGGAGACCGAGAGTGAGAGAGAAAAACACAGAGTATGAGACAGAAGTAGACATTTGCATGATTGCTAAAGTTATACACTATGAGACTTCCTCACTCACTGTTTTTTTGAAGGCCATTTCCATTGAAAGAGTGTGCTGCTTTACTGAACTTATACTGTAACAGGCTGCTTCAATGTAGCAAAAAAAATGAAGAAAGTACAAATAGATTTAGTTAATAAAATCTTACTGCTTTATGTATGTAGTTCCTATGGAGACCTACATGGTAAAATGGGGCAATAAAATAGTGGTTTCATAAGAGTTTTAAGCCTTTACTCCCAGAAGATATTTTTTTTAGACCTTTATTTTTGTAGGATGTTTTACCATAAAGCATAGGGTCAGTTAAAGGAATGAAAATTTCCAGATATTCCCATCTTATTATAGTAATACAATGTGAAAATAATGATCATTTGGGACTAACCTATGGGACCCCTGCTGATCTTGAGAATATAGGAGCCAAGAGACAGCACACTTCAGTTACTCCATTGTCACCAAAGGGTCGATGTTTGGGGCTGAGAACTTCTCTAGTGCTAAAACTCCATTAGGCTGTGTTTCCATGGTCAGGAAACACAGCGCTTTGGAAATCCCCGCCCCCTTCTGAACGCGCGCTCATTCCGGATGTGTTCAGGACACCTCCGGAACACATCCGGAATGATCGCAGGGCTGCATAGCCCTGTGTTATTTCCCTTGTGGCGACGCAGCGTCGCCGCAAGGGACTAGGACATGCTGCGGTCTGAAAAGACGCGCCGCATGTCCGTAAACGCAGGTCTGCTGCCTGCGTGTTTTGCAGCATAGTGGAGACGGGATTTCTTGAAAATCCCTTCAACAATGCTGTAACATCTGGACGCTGCGTGTTTGACGCTGCGCCAACGCACAGCGTCAAACACGCAGCTAATCCGGACTGTTTCCTGAAAGTGGAAACATACCCTTATGGTTGCAGCAGTCAACTACCATCAATCAGGAATTGATAGCTTGTCCTATCATATGTGCAATTACTTCACATGGTAGGAAAATCCCTTTAATAGTGTTTTGCTAATAGAATTTATATTCTGGAATCAGACCACTTACGAGCCCTGTTACACAATCAAAATGTCCTACCATTACTGTTAAAATCAGCCAGCAGGCAACAGGTTGCCATAAAAGAGCTGTTAATTTGTTGATGGGAAATTGAAAACCAGCATTCTGAAAATTCTTACATTTTCAGAGAAATAGGTAGTTTATCAAGACTGCCATTTAATTTGTGACAAATTTATTAAGAAGCAATTAGTTATTAATAAATATGATGAATCATTGAGCTTTCAGGGCAAAATTTTGCAACTATTTATTGAAGACAATTGGCTTGGAAAATAATAAACTCATCCAAAGGCTGTAATAACCTTCATGTCCTAAACCTATGTCAGGCATCTATTCAGGATGGACAAAGTATAAATTCGACATACTCAGCTGTTATTGAATGCTTGGCTTTACATTTGACATTATTGGTCACATTTTGTGCTATTTAAAGTACAAAGAATTAACAGATATGTATATCACTGTTCACTTTTGATTTCCTTGTGGCTTTCTCTGCCTCTGATCTGTGGGTCCACAACTAACTTTGTGCTGCGCTTTTTACTTTCTATCAATATTGCTATACAACATTTTACTTTCGTATAGCTCCATCAGCTATTTTTTGCGTGTTTGTATGGTTTGAAACAAGCTGATTCGAGTGGAAATATATGACATGATGCACATATTTCCAGCTCAGTTACTGTAAAATATTCTCATAAAACAGAAATTGTGGTTTGCTAGGACGTTAGAACTTTCTTAGCGTCAACGTTCTTCACAGAATGCAAATTAAATACCTAACAGAGCTCACCTGTCACCATCTGAGTACCAGTAAGAATTAGTCTTTGTAAGCAAACCACTAAGGCTATGTTCATAATGAGGTTTTTGGAGCAAATCTTCTTCAAAAACCGTTTTGAAAGCTTCTTGAAAACCATTCCACTTCATTGCTAAGGGAATCCACTTTGCTGTTCACATGAGGAATTTTGAGCTTTTTTTTCTAAAAGGTTTTGAAAAAAAAAAGAATCCTTGAAGGAAATGTCTTCAAATTTGCCACTATCCAATCAAAAAGCTGCAAAGAGATTTCAGGAAAAAAAAACATATCAAAAACTCTTTATGACTGCGGTAGGAAATGCTTCAGGAAAAGAAAAATGTCTGCAAAAAAACTCATGGTTTTTGAACTCTGTAAAAATTATCAGTGTGAACATAGCCTTAGAATTGACTGCTGTACTGCAGTTGCTTCATGAGGTTGCCATAAGTTCCCATCATTTATGGCAAGTACAGATGAAGACATGGGTTCTTGACAATGCGGCAACAACCTATATGCCTAACAACTAACAGGCAGGTACCTGCCTGTTCTACCTTGCGCCACCTCTGAGCTGTCACAGACCACTCCTGACGATGATTCTGCGGCTTAATATCAACATACCATCTCTTCCTCTTTTGAGCTGCTCTGTCGATGGACGTGTCTGTCAACATCATGCTGATTGACAGCCGGCTTCCTATAATTAGGCAATGAGGAGCAGGCTGTTAATCAGCATGATTTCAGCAGCCACACCTCATCAACAGAGCAGAGCGGAAGAGAAGCAGCTGCTGTGTAGAAGTAACAGAAGCAACAGAATCGCCAGGAGGAGCAGTCTGTGACCACTCGGACCAGGCAGAGATCAGCAACTAGTTAGCAACTCATCTACTTTGCTGCAACTATAATGTGCAGACTTTGCATGTAAATCTGTTTGCAAAATCTGAGGAGAATCAGCTACGTGGGGAAAATAAACAATCAACCTACCACAAAGAAGTTTGATAAAAACAATTGCATTTTAATTTTAAATATTGTAATTCATATGAGAACTTTATATGACTATATATTTCCATAGATACATTAGACCCCACTTTCCATATTTCCTATTATGATTTTTTACAAAACCCAAGATAAAAATAATAATAAGTGAATACCCTACAGTAAATAAATAAACAGCAATAGTGCATGAAAATAATATAGGATGCTTAGTTAGCATAATTTGATTAAAAAAAATGTGAAAGCCATCCCACCACGTCACGGTGACCCTATTTAGGAGAGTCTAACCTCTAGTATTAAAACCTTACTATTTTTCAAGTGACCTATAGATAAGACCTGAGAAAGACCGACCTGGCTAGTGGACACACAGCCATGGGGAATCACATGACTGTAATGTCCCGCTCAAGGAAAAAGCAGGACGCAATAAAAACAGCAATAGTGCATGAAAATAATGTAGGGTGCTTAGTTAACATAATTAATTTTGATTAAAAAAATGTGAAAGCCATCTCACAACGTCACAGTGACTGCATTTTAATTTTAAATATTGTAATTTGTATGAGGACTTTATATGACTATATATTTCCACAGATTCATTAGACCCCACTTTCCATATTTCCTATTATGATTTCTTAACAATATTTGTGGTTAGAAAATTTTAATTAGAACTAACAATTTTGAATAGGAATTTTGGTTCTCAGTTTCAAGTAGATTCATAGCTTTTTCCACATGTTGTGACTTAAACAGCCATCGAAAGTCATTGCTATTACATCATATGCAGTAAATCAACCTGCTTTCACTTGTTTTCTCAGTTAAAGCGTCAATAGTTCCACCTGCCGTAGAAACCTGAAACAGGAAGCATAGAGCTTTACTATAGCTGTATAGACTGCTGTAGACAATTTACGGGAATAGTAATAATAACTAATGTGTATGTAACATAAGAGCTATAATGTATAAAACGTGACATAACAAGCAGGAGATGGAGCAGAAAGCTTGGATCCCGCACATATGGATTTTTTCTGCATTTTTATTGTTTAATTGTTAATTATTTTTTTACATGCCATTTTGGTAGTGATATTTTAGCTTTTTGTACCTTAGACTTTTCTGGTGTTTATAAAGTCTTAAAAAGAGGCCAATGAAAAAAAATGGAGAAAAAGTATTATATTAAAAACACCACTAGAAAATACTGGGACAGATTTATGAAAACCAAAAACATAGAGCTATGGAGTAAGCAGAGCCAAATTCATTAAAAAAGAAATAACCCATTTTTGTAAATTTATGCCCAAATTTTGCACTATTTTTTACTTTTTTTAAGTTTTGAACAAATTGCGACTATTTGGGGCTTAGTTTATGCTTAAACTGGTGTAAAGTACTTAAGAAACATGGACCATTTTGTGTTGGAAAAAATGCTAAAAGCCAAAATGATTTGTTTATAGATTTTTTTTAGTATTTTACTTTACAGTAATGATTTTGAAGGAAAAACATAAAATGTGTTAAAATGCCACAGATGAAACTGCCCTAAAGTAGTCACTCATTAGCTCAATTTTTTTTGTATTCAATATTTGGAATTGTACTCGGCCATGCAAGTCAATGTGTCGATGGAAAACATTTGACCGTACTCAGATAACATCCAAAAAATTTATTATTTTATAATCCTCTCCACATCCAAAAAAATCGGATTACACTGTGATCAAACTCTGATCAGAGTTTGATCAGAGTATAAATAGCAAAATCAGCCCGATTCTCTCGGATAAGAGAAAATACGGTGGTGTGACCCTAACCTTATACTATTTAATTGTAGCTTTTGGAATTAGAGTTTTGGGGTCCTTCCCTTTACAGGGAGCTTAGTATAGGGGAGTTATTTATTATTGAGTCCAACTGGAGCTGTTTTGTATCTGTATTTATTAAAGTAATTTTAGTGGCTGCTGCAAACAGAATTTTGTGATACATGTACTAAGTTTATTGTAAATCATATTCTGAATTTTAAATCATTATCTTATATAGAAATATACTTCCTTTTGCTAGGTTTGAGCCACCTATCTAAGCTAACCTTACAGTTGAAAAGGAAAAAAAAAATATTTTAATTGCCTCCTATTTTAAAGGATTCCTTTGAATTCTTTGTTAGGAGTATACCTCTTCTTTGCCTTCTAACTTCCTGATTCCAGTAAGTAGTTCGCTCTTGAAGGCTGACAGTTTGGATCACAGACATAGTCATGCTGCGGGGCACAAACTATCACTCTACCTTGCAGCATCGGAGGAACACATGGGGACTGAAGCTGATTAGCTTCAGAGCAGCACTCAGGATGCCGGCGGCAGAAATGTGGCGATGCTGCGGCCCAGTGTCCACAGTGAGCAGAGCCGAGTGCATCATTGGTTTCTCGTAGGCCATTTTCCTGAAGCCAAGGGCTGCCGAAATCTCAATCTGTGCACACTCTGCCTCTGGCAACCATTTTCCTGAAGCCCACAGCCTCAGAAAAATGGAGCGCGAGAAGCCCAGTCGAGATCTCAATCCACGGACGCGCCGCCTTCGGCGGCCCACGGCTTCAGGGGGATGGCTGATGGGAAACCAATGATGCACCCCGCACTTCTCACCACCGACACCAAGCTTCAGCATCGCCACACTTCTGCAGCCGCCGGTTCCCTGAGGAAGGGATGCTGCTGCACCACTGCCGCACCCCCCCGGTAAGTCTGCATTCCGATTATAAGATGCACCCCCCCAGTTTCCTCCCAAATTTTTTGGGGAAAAAGTGCATCTTATGGTCCGAAAAATACGGTACTCAGTAATTGTTTATTTTAATTCCTACTCAACCTTAGCTCCTTAGTTTAGAGATTACGCTATATTGCTGTTAGCTTAGTTCAGGGAACCTTAGATTTTCAGGCATGGAGCTTGGTTAACACTCCACATTAACTTGCTCCACTCTTCAGATTGCCCAACACACAAGCTTGCTGTATAGTTGTTCACAAGGGGATAAAATTGCAAATTCCGTGCCAATCATTAAATTAAGCTTCTTTGTCCTTCGACATATGGCAAAAGTGAGTGTTCTAAAAACCTTGAGTTGAAGTCATGCGTGATTTTTTTTGCAATTCTTCTTTTACAACAGACATCAATACAGTTTTCATCATAACTCAATGTCTTCTGTTTCTCTCTGACTTTTAGGAAGAGTGCCTAGACACAGCTTTAAAGTGCTTTCAATCACAAGCTCACAAGTTACATGTAGCAACCAGAAAGAACAAACCAGATCTTGACAATTGTATAAGAAAAGTAAAGCTCAGCAAACCTCATGACCGTGAGGTAAGTATTTTTTTCCAACAAATTACATATATAGTTCTATTATTCTGTACCCCTGATAAAAAGATGCAATATAATAAGGGAGATTAATAATTGCACAGATGTCTTCTTGCTCCGACATTTCCCGGTATGTGTAGCACCAGATGACCATGGATTTGCAATACTCTGACAGGAGACGTTTACGCTATGCGTGTCTATGCGTGGCCACCCAGTTTGTTGTGATGTTACTTGCAGCCTATCAAGGGTTTTGCCAGTAGTTCCTTGCATTTATAATATGAAAAAATGGAGTCCTTATCGAAATCTATGAAAAATTAAGGGAGGACACATCTGTATTTAGGTGATATCATACAGAAAATAGCTCACCGATCGTAGTACTCTTTTGCCTGCAATATCCATATGCCCATATATTATATATTTACATATATATATGTATATATATATATATACTTTACAGACCAAAAGTTTGGACACACCTTCTCATTCAATGATTTTTCTGTATTTTCATGGCTATGAAAATTGTAGAATCACACTGAAGGCATCAAAACTATGAATTAACACATGTGGAATTATACATTACGCTTTACAAAAAAGTGTGAAACAACTGAAAATATGTCTTATATTCTATGTTCACCAGCAAAGCACCCCCACACTATCACACCACCTCCTCCATGCTTCACGGTGGGAACCAGGCATGTAGAGTCCATCCGTTCACCTTTTTTGCGTGCATAGCAGTAATCAAAGCAAAAGGTGGCTACTTTGAAGAACCTAGAATATAAGACATATTTTCAGTTGTTTCACACTTTTTTGTAAAGTATAATGTATAATTCCACATGTGTTAATTCATAGTTTTGATGCCTTCAGTGTGATTCTACAATTTTCATAGTCATGAAAATACAGAAAAATCTTTGAATGAGAAGGTGTGTCCAAACTTTAGGTCTGTACTGTATATATGTTATAGATATAATAGTCTGCTCTATGATCTATAGGACTGTAGTCAGAAGCTTTTAGCAAGTAACATAGTAATCGTTTTACTAATCACTGGTTGGTCCATGAGGCTCGGGAGCTTCATGGACCAACCATTGACTGGTAAAATGATTGCTTGCTAAAGGCTTCTGTTAACACTCCTATCGATCATAGTGCAATCTACATTATATTTCTAAAATATTTCCTGCATTGTATATTGGCCAGTAAATACAAAGATTATGGGAGGAATTGATCATTCGTTCATTAAGAGGTGCACACAGTCATGAGCTGGAGTACATTTCTGCCACAGTTACCGCACTTTCTTGGGTTAATTATAGTGAATTTGTTGGGCTGTGCTATACCACACACCCTCACACTGTGTTCCATCCATGCAAGGAAAAGTATCAGAGCTGGGAAAAAATTTTGAAAAATTCTCAGAGTTGATGCAACTATGTGACTTTCATACACCATGAGTGTTTGCTGATTCCGCTATCATAATGTGTCCACATTTATTTGCTTACTATAGTTATTATTTCTTTCATTTTAGAGCTGCATTCCATGTTCTAATTACACCGAACAGAGCCCAGAAGTATTTCTGAATAAAATGGAACTACTGTTGCAGAAGGTAAGCATAAAAGTACACTAAAGATCTAAAAGGCTGCAAAAGGTGTTCACTACCTGGGGATTATATTCTGTAAATATAACAAAATAAATCATACTTACCTATTGTCACCTTTTTGGATGCAGCACAGGCCGCTCTGTTGTTTCCAGAGGCATTCAACTAACCATGCGACTGCAGCGGTTTGTGATGGGCTGCAGCGGTCAGGTGACGTGAACTGCTAGTCACCAGAACAACATCCAATGAAGTGTAGTTCAAGTCACCCGATCACTGCAGAACATCCGCAGAGATCCTGTGTCTGGTTGATGATGCTGTCATTGTAGACCAAGACCCCAAAACTGCCTGCACTGGATCCAGAAGTGTGACAGCAGGTAAGTAGGATTTATTTTAATTTTATAGAATACAACACCCAGGTTTTAGGCACCTTTTGACTGACAACGGGGCAAGAAGACTAAAAATATCAAAAGAAAAATACACCTAAAATATATTTTTATTGACAATTACTTTAATATGAACAAATGTTCAGACACAACATTGGTTCATTCTAAAGTAATTGTCAGTAATCATATATTTTTAGGGCTTTTATATATATTTCTAGGCACCTATTGCCTGCACAGCCTCTTGAATGTCAATATCTATTTTGTGCAATGTATAGTACTACCATATATTCATGCCAACAGCCAATAACATATGTACGTTTTCCTTCTTTCATAGATTGTTAACAACTTCAAGTCATAACTCAACAAATTAACAGCGGAGCTCTCACGTCACTTGGATCAATCATTCTGCCATTAGCTGACAATACATAACCAGATGAAAAGGACCTGTCAAACTTGTTCTGTTGGAACCTATGGATAATATTCACCTTTTATTCAAGTCAGGCTGCTCAAATTCAGGCTATTGCTATTCTAGTATACAATATTTATTGGAGCCTCATTCCTGTCTGTTCAGGCCTGTATTCCTATCCATAGGGTACAGCTGAGTAGCAGTATTCATGTAAGACATCATTATCATCTTTAGCTGTGTAATGGACAGTGAAATATGTATTTACAAGTAATACTCATCTCTTAGTTATATCTTGTAATCACAGTCAAAAATAAGCAAACTCATAATTTAACAATGTGACAGAATGAGAAGGCCAGGTACAGACAGTCATATGAGAAAGGCTGTATATCTGTGTACATGTTACAACACAACTCAGACATCCCATAACACTATACTACATTTAACATATGTCCTGGCCCATACATAGAGTGACTATAATTAACAAGAAGTTATCACATTTTTTTTAGATTGCAGCCGAGTAACATTTTTACAGTCTGCAAAGATTGAGAATATTATTTGATCTTTTGCTAGAAGTTTATCTACTACTGTGAATTGTATATACCAATATAAATGAATGAAATTGCATACTGTGGGTTATGCTTAGTGTATGCTATGGGGTAGTACATGAGCACCCCTGAAAGTACTCCTGTGTCCTACACCTCCCAGACTCTGCACGCTTTACCCACAATGTTCCTTTAATAGACATGAAAGCAAAAAAACTAATTTCCCTTCTACTATTTAGTTCCGTTTATAGTTGCTAGTTCTCCGGCTCTTAACCCATTGTTGGCAGCGGATTACTCACGATAATCTCCAAGCTTGTGACAACAGAACTTATTTATTCAGGAACAATATATGATACGCTTAATAGATCAGGAATAAATTATTTGTGTGTCTCTATCTGTGCAGCATCAACAGCAGGCTGCTTCTCTCATACACAGACACAGGAAAATAGGAAATACAGTCACATGCTCTCCCTGTGTGAGTCTCTGGGAGTATTTTTTTTAACTTTATAAACAGCATACAAATCTAGCAACTGAACACTCATAGACAGAAATGGAGTTGTTGCACCAAACATATTCCAACACCAATACACATTTTATAAGTTTAATCTCAAAATATTTTAGGTTTTGAGGCTGTGTGGTGAACTATTACTATTTGTTTAACTGAATCCAAAAAGGCTTCTGAGAAGGCATTGACAGTAGGATGAGAATCATAATCACTATCTACATGAAGTCAGCATTACTTCATTTCTGACTTTTTGTTTTTTACATTTTCCAGTATCTGGTAACATCTTCTTTCCAACTTTGTAGGAAAACACAACATATTTATGTTTTATTAAAATATTTAAATTATTTAATCTAATTTATTTCATGAGGTGATGAGTAGTTTGGTTTAATATTACTGCCTTCTTGTAGCTCGGCTATCCTTTTTATTTTTACTGTTTTGTTACTTACATGTGCTTTCTGTCAGTGTAGTACCTATAGAGCTACTGAATGTTCTCAATTTATCCAATGTTCAGTTTGCATTACTTCGTAATTTATAAAGCACTGACCATAAACGCAGTTGTTTCTTCCTCCTGTGGAGGATAATAGTTTGGGGTTTCAAAACTATAGGTATTTATAAATCATATTTGCAGAAACTATAAATGTGTCTGTGATATACTGTATTATGGAATGTGTAGATGTGTATGGATTCACAATGGCATTTTATTGTTTTGTGGCTTGTCTTTTGTATTAACTCATTAAACAATCTTTATATATACCTTTGATGTCTCCATATTTTGTTTATATTATCATAAATCCTTGTTATAATCCATTTCTGATTTTATATGTCATGATCTGAAAAAACTTAACAGTCACTTGAAAGATGACTACTGAGAATTTGTGTGTCCTCTTGCAGGATGGTTCATTTATCTGTTTGGTATACTATCAGTAATGTCTCACGGCAATGGCAATCAGCTTGGCGAATATCTTGCAATCTGTGTTTAGCAATGTTATAGGTCTCCATTATTATTTGCATCATCGTTCTTGTAGATATAAAATATCACTTACTCTTAATTCAACAATTTCAGATGTAATTTCCATAATGACTGCCTACTCCAACTTTTCACTAGTCATCTCATATTTGTACTTTCTTCTGATTTCTTCTGTCTTTCACCATAAGACACCTTCTCTATAACGATATAATGACACCTTTATCACTAATTTACATTGTACCTAAAGACCATTCTTTCCTAATACACTGGACATAAATAAACCCCACTATTTCCTCAGATTTCCCAGTTTAATTCATACCACACAAATCCTATCAGCTTCTATACTGTATGTGTTACATCATTTAAATGCAAACCAATTTATTAATTGCATGTGCATTACAAAAGAGAAAAGACAGTGCATGGAACTGTATGTACTGTACTTCTATAATGACTTCTTCTACACCAAGGCCAAATTCTGTGCAAATCCTTTTTGATAATTTTGTGGGCTTTCACATATCAACTTCTAATCATTATCTTGAGCATCACCAGTTTTTTAACCCTTACAGTGCCTACAAGTAGTATTCAACCCCCTGCAGATT
>VIAB01013256.1:26481-48945 GCA_009801035.1 Oophaga pumilio
GGGACTGTCCCGGCCAATTCGGGACGGTTGGGAGGTATGATTTGAGCTCTGCTGGATATGCAGCAGAGAAAATTGTAGTTTTATCAAAATGACAGTATGCAGACCAGCAAGTGATACATCATTGGAATCAGGGTCTCAGCCCCAACATCATGCTGCTCTCAGAATAGCAAAAAAAAAAACTGGTGATAGATCACCTTCAATACAAGCCAAGAGTGTGGCTTATAAATCTGTTTTCTTACTGCAGTCAGAGCAGTGGGGGGAGGCTCCTGCTGCAGGTAGTTTTTTTTACAACCACACACAGAACAGTTTGGAAAAGGAGGGAGAACGTGGCTAAGCTCCTGAGACATACAAAGAAGATGTAATAATATATTTCTATCTTTTAATTGTAATATGAGACAAAATAGGAACAAAGAAATTGAAATGGTTCGGGGAGGAATTGCTGGGATATCTGTTCATTTTGTAATTTTGTGTGAATTTTCAACATTAAATGAAAAACATGGCTGGTCTCATCCTGTGCCACATGGATTGTTTCTATTATTGCTGGTCAACTCTACTGTAGTGAACTGGGCTGGACTGCAATACCACACACAACCTTCATAGAGAAATGGCGCTGTTTTTAAAAGAAAGCAGTCATGTTTTTCTAATCCCTTACAACTAGAGATGAGTGAATAAATTTGCAGGACCTTAGTTCAGCAGCCACATCAATAGTGCAACGCCACCAGGACAGGACCCTTGCGAACCCTTCTGATTTGTAGTCCTGGCACGACGTCATTGTTGATGCAAATATGATGTTGTACCGGGCCTACTAATCAGAAGAGGGAGGTTTACAGGGCCCCCATCTGGCGTCCATGGGCTACTTACCTGGTCGCTGGACTACTGTAGGTTTCTGCGGATAGAGTCCCTTATCTCTACTTACAACTTTTAACAATCAGCTCAAAAATGCCATTCACCTGGATCCACGGCCTCCCCATCAAAGATGGCTTCTAAGGTAGTCGTTTCCTAAAAGTAGCAAAAAAAAAAATTCTCAAGCAAATAAATAAAATAGTTGTGCTATAAATGGTGTGTATCTAATGGGCACACAATGAGTTACATGGCAGATAGTAAATTAATGTATGACAATAACCGCTCCCTATCAGGGTGTCGCGCATCACTAACACTTTACTTTCTGTATTATTTGAGCTCTTGTGCTTTGTATTCATTTTAGGGTCTTATTTGGGGTCTGGTTTAAAGGAATTGTCCAAGTTTGGCAGAAAAGTCTGCAGTCACTCGATGTGATTGCAGACTTGTGAATCCGCCGCCACATTCCAACTAGACGTGAGCGGCAGAGCACGTCTAGTCGGAATGTGGCCGCAAGTATACATAATGCATACTTCAGTCACAGGACAGAGCGATGGAGAATTCTGACAGCACGATGTGAGGAATCAAAAGTCTGCAGTCACATAGAGCGATGGAAGGCTTTTGTACCAAACCTAGACAACCCTTTTATGTTCTGATTTGATTTTGGGAGCTATATTAATTCAGGGTGTGGTCTAGGGTCTATATTGATTATTATTTTACCTGGGATCTGATTAATTTGGAGTCTGTATGTATGTATATTTGTTTTCTTTAGTTTGAGATCTGATTGATTGGGTCGCTGTATCTAGGGTCTGTATTCAGTATACAGCCTGGTATGGGGTCTGATTACATTTTGTGGGTCTGGTCTGGAGTCTTTATTTATTGTAGGGTCTGTATTCATTTTGAGGTGGTCTGTATTAATTTGTGATTTTATTTTGGGATCTTTATTAGTTTTGGCATGGAGTGCGAGGTCTGTAGAAACTTTACGGTCGTACCTAAGGTTTGCTTTATTTTTATGGTTTAGCTTTGTTTCTAATTTTTTTTTTTAGCTCTGTATCTATTTTAATGAAAGAGTTATTTATTTTGCCTGCGTTTGCGTCTTTTACAATGTACTATTTAAGTTTCTTTATTAGCTTGTTAGTTTTTAATCAGTTTTTAATCAGCTTAGGACATTAAATTACACCTTTTAGCAGCCTTGTAAGCAAATATATATAAGCGGCAGTGATGAGCGACCGTGCTTGGATAAGGTGTTATCTGAGCATGCTCGGGTGCTAACCAAGTGTCTTCGGCGTGCTTGAAAAATATGTTTGAGTCCTCGCAGCTGTTAGACAGCCACAACACATGTAGGGATCCCTGCATGTGTTGCGGTTGTCGAACAGCCTCGAGGACTCGAACATATTTTTCGAGTACGCCGAAGACAGTCGGTTAGCACCCGAGCATGCTCAGATAACACCTTATCCCAGTACGTTCGCTCAGTCATCACTAATGAGAGGTAAAACATAGAGAGTGACAATACAATATGATTAAAATAAAATCCACAAGGATATAAAATACAACTCACCGTTATAATTTCCACCTTTTCTTTGTTTGTTCCTAATTTTTATAAAAGAAGGAAAAAAAGTATCAAAACTGTTTACATATAAAACCGCAACATCAAAGCAAGGCCCAAAACACCTCCAAAATATCCCAGACCACCCACTTTTGGGTTTTCCAGGATTGCCCTTCAAATTCGGGACTTTTGGACCTTACACGTTTCTTAAGAGACCCTTACCTGCTTTGTAAGTCTTGACCCTGTCGGGGATAAACACAGAAGTTAGTAGTCCGTCCACTTACCGGAGAGGCATAGGAAACACGTGGTCGCTCTCACCTTTTTTTGGAAACCTTGTTTCTTGCCTTTTGGCACAACTCCTTTATTTTGCCGTATTTCCATAGCAGGTGACATGCCCATGCCAGAAGAGCGGTAAGGAATAGCGCCATGAGGGTAAGGAGAAAGGGCACATACCAGGCGGAGGGGTTATAAGTGTTAACATCCTCGTATACTATTGTCAGTCCTTTTCTTTTCTATAAAAAAAAGTAAAACAAATATAAGTAATGTGTAATAACTTCCCATATAGTAAAAGTTGGGAATATTTATAAATGTTCCTTTTTTGGGGTCTACAAAGTAGTTCGCTTCGTAGAGCAGCAGTTTGTGCTTCAGAGCTGCTCTTCCTACCGCAGGGGAGATAAGAAGCTAGGCCACATTCACACGTTCAGTAAGGAAGGTAAAGAAGCTTTTTTCCACATAGGAAAAATAGTGATGACAATCGGACCAATCACAGCCCAGAACAAATCTTGTAAGAAATGTACCCATCAGACCATTATGGGTCAGCGTTACATTCGGACTATCAATGTACACTAATATGAGCCATATACATAGGGGCTGGCGGACACATACAGAAGAGGCCCCTGTGCAAGAATGGGCCCTCTGCCGTCCAATAGCTCATCGTAATGCACAATTCCACCTGCTTTGGAGGCGAAAATGATCCCTATTACTTCTTTGCTCCCTGTGCAGCTGCACAGGTTGCCCCAATGGTCTGTCCGCCCCTGAGTTGCCCACCTTTGGGGTAATTTTTTTTATTTTTTAATTAATTAATTTAATTAAAGTTTTTTTGCAATTGAATTTCATTAAAAAAAATGTGACTCCTATATCCTTTGTGTTGCACTGGATACAGAATGAGTTAATTGAGAATCCATCAGTGACAATCTGATCCACAGTTTTTAAAGGGAACCTGTCACCAGAAATAAAAAAATGCTATTATTATTATACGGTGTTAATCTGCAGGTTAATAGCTTTATTAATCTATCCAGCGTCCACACTTAAGGTACTGCCACACTAAACAATATCGCTAACGGGATCGCTAAAAAACGTCACTATTTAGCGATCCCGTTAGCGATGTTGCTGTGTGTGGCAGCTTCCGGCGACGAGCTTCCTGCTGGGATCTCGTTCGTCGCCGGAAACGATCCGGACCCTATTCTCGTCGCTGGCGCTCCCGCTGGGTGAGTATTATCGCTGTGTGGCACCTTTTCTTAGCGATTTAGCGGTACTTTTGTACCGCTAAATCGCTAAGAAGATCGCTAACGGCGATAGCGCAGTTAGCTATATCGCTAAATGTGGCACACATTTAGCGATATTAAAACGATCCCGCTAGCGATCTCATTAGTATGCGCCGCTAACGAGATCGTTAGCGGGAGCGTTTAGTGTGGCAGTACCTTTAGTCGAATGCTAAACGGGGAGAAAATGAATTTCATTCCCACAGCAGAGTTCTGGTATCAGTCATGGTGGTGGCTGTAACAGTCTGCCAGTCAGTGTGGGGGGAGGCACGTTACAGCCGCTACTCTGTATACTGAACTAGCGCCATCCGGTGGCTGAAACCAGGAAGGAATGAAGTTAATTTTCTCCCCGCAGGGTTCAGCTATGTGCAGACGCCAGGCAGGTTAGTTAACCTGAAGATTAACCCTATATCTGCAGGTTAATAGAGTTATTTTCTGACAGGTTCCCTTTAACACCTTTATCCATTTTTTTCTGAGCTCTTCTCAGCTGATCTACGACCACAGACCACATCAAAGTTGAATGTGCAGGAAACAAAGAGGCTGTAAAATTTGTAATGAAACCCAATTGCAAAAAACTAATTTTTAGCCCCAAATACATGCATTTAAGTAAAAATTAATATTGTCCTCTGAAGCGGACAACACCAAATCCGACATGTATGCTTGGGTCTGCTAATAGGGAAAAAGGATTGAGCAGCTGCCGATCGAACTTGAGATCAATTATCTCCTGGGAAAAACCTGAAACCATGAATATCGATCTTAGGGAAGAGTCAGACGGCCATATAACTCAGACGAGGATCACAGCGCAATGCTTGGACTGGCCGTTGACTCTCCCGGGCCGGTAGAGCTGATGGTCAGTCCGAGCATTGTGTTGCAATCCTCGTCCGCCTGACCCTACCTTTACCCGTGCTAGCGGTGCAGCAGGATTCCTCCAATACACGTTAGAGCGTTTTACACCCATTGTATATGGCCAATAAGGAAGTAATATGGGGTCTCCTCTAACACTTACGTAGTAGTCAGTCGTAGGTGGAGGTGGCGTATTTGTCCGGACCACATTTACCGTTATCACGGTTGTCCCCGTCCTTGGCTGTTGAACGCGGCCGTTCTTAACATTGTCATCAATGATGTGGACCACCAGGTTATAACTCTGCTGCCTGTCAGCGCCATTGTTAAAATCAAAAGGGGTTTTCACGATCAGCTTCGGATTATGAGAGCCGTGAGTGGGATCGAAAGCAAAGTGATTGTTAATGTTTCCTGGGGAAAAAAAAGCAGAGTAATTTGCATTAAGATAATATCTGTTCTTCCCGTAATTAGTAATATTTTGCAGAATAACAGATCTATACGAGCTCGTCGGTGATAAATGATGCACGGTTATTATGTCCATTTACCAAAATTGTCATACGTCTTTTACAAAATCAAAAAAGGTGGTGTAAGCCGTAAGCGTCATTTGTTCTGACAAATCTGATTGTGCCAAGTAAAAGAAGTTTTTAGTCTGACGCAAAGTTTTCCTTAACAGGAATCAAATCAAAGTGCCTAGCAGTGCCCCTGGCAGTACGCCATTGGATGGATGGGGTCCCTTGAGGGAGTGGGGGCCCTAGGCATTTGCCTAGTCTGCCTGCCCCTAACGCCGGCCCTGGTAATGGCACAATGTGGTACACCACCAAAAACATTTTCCTTTGCAGGCCAGTTTCACGCCCTGAATGTCCATCTGGGGCTCTGGTGTCACAAAAATGAAACCTTCTGGATACACTTTTATGTAGAACGATTCAGGGGGCTATTGCGCACCCTGTGAGATTTGCCGACTCACTTTATTTCCCCCGATCCCTCCCAGAGATATAATGAAAAGTTGGCTGGTATATTTGGTCCTGTTACAGATGTAATAAAACGTGCACATGCCTAAAAACTACATAACGTTCCTTTATTTTTGGTCTACACAGTATTTCGCTTTGAAGAGCAGCAGTCGGTGCTTCAGAGATGCTCTTCTGATCTCTTCGAGATTTGAAGTTTGACTATAGCCACAATTACAAGCAACACCTCTAACTTTAAGTTTGCTTTGTTGGGAGCCACCGGACGTTCTTCACCTATAAGCCCCTATGATCAGTGGACTGTCTGCTAATGGGGTCACATAGTTGCTACAATCTCTAGTTCTCTACTACTCCAGCAGTTATGCCATCTTAAAAGAAGAAAAGTTGAAGATAAAGGGAATACTGTATATTTTCTTTATATTAATTAGGTACATGTGAAAAGATCATACTGCCACTTTAAAGAGCCATGCAGCATGACTAGAGATATTAGCCAAGTCAGACTCCATTTGTAGACAGCTGTTTCAGGGTTCATGCCCCTCATCAGTGCAGAGCAAGGTTTGGCTGGCTACATAAGATGCCTTTGACTCATCTTTGGGTGGAACTAATTCAGCTGGTCTTTGTAATGACGATCCCATTCATCCAGCCAAATCCTAATCCTAATCTACAATGATGGTGGACAAGTTCGCCAAAACAGCAGATGGGTATCTAAATTGGCTAGCAACGCTTGGTCATGTTGTAAGGATCCTTAAAGGGTTGGATATTGACTTACATGGTGACTACTTCCAATAGGTGGCACTAGCGTTAAAGTTCTGGAGCAGTGCTGATAGGACCCCATGCTCCGGTAGAACGTTAGTCTTCCCACCCCATTCCTGAGCAAATTTTGTAAACCATAAATTGAAGGCATGCATAAGGAAAAACATTTTCCACCTGAAGCAATTTCAAATCGCATGTCCGTATTTTCCGAGTCCCGATCATTGCAGTTGAGACGGAAGTTGTTGATGTTTATCCCTGCGGTGATGTTGTCATAGATGGTGGCGGTGTACCTGGATGGTCTACACACCGGAGCCTCATCATTTTCTTCTGTTACATCAACGGTGACCTTGCAGAAGCGATAAATAAAGTGTCAATACATTTGGAAGGAGCAGGTGCCCGGATTCTCTGGTAGTCGCTTTGTCCTGGGTCACAAATGCTTTCTACAAATTACCAGATCGGTGTGTGAAGGGGGCTGTCCAACTCCTTATTTCAATTGTTAAGACAGCCCCTTATTTTATTAAAGCTTATACAGAGACAGAGAAGGGGGCTGGCTTAGAAATTGAAATAGGTATTCTGGCTTCTTCTCATACTGTTTCTCATGTTAGGCACAGGACCAGAGGCAAAGTGGAGTGGCTACTGGATGATCAAGGCACCTAGCCTACTAGTAGAGACATAACTACAATAGGTTGCAATCGCACATGAGCCCTGGAGCCTAAGGAACCCAAAAGGTCCCTTTGGCTTATATTAAAAGACCAATAATATTAAAAATTTGCAATAATTGGGGGCCCTGTTGGAGCTTTTGCATTGAAGCCCATGAGCTTCAAGTTACGCCACTGCCTACCACAACTATATGAAAGGGTATATCCGGAACTTTCTGAAAAACAAAAATTTGTCCAAGGACTAACAGGCAGGTAGCTACTACCTTCCTGCTTGTTGTGGCCAGCTCTGTTCTTACCTGGCACAGAGTGGTTACAGACCGCTCCTGCCGGCAATTCAGCTGTCTCTGCTGACGTCAAGTCAACAGAGCTGAGGCTTCTTTTCTGCCTTACTCAGTATTTCCGACGTCATTCTGATTGACAGTCGGCTCCCGCAGTTAGATAGCGGGAATCCGGCTGTCAATCAGAAGGATGTCAAAGTCCTGCCCTGTCAACAGAGCAGAGCGGAAAAGAAGCACCTGTTCTGTCGAACATGACGTCAGAGGCAGCTGAATCGCCGGCAGGAGCGCTCTGTGCCAAGGAAGAACAGAGCTGGGCACAACAGGCAGGTAGGTATCAACTATTTGCCTGTTAGTGCTTCGGCGCATTTTTTGTTTTTCCAGAAAGTCCTAGAAATACCCTTTAATAAAGTATAAACCTCACTGTTTTAAAGCTTTAAATTTTCTTGTTCTTTAAAACCTCTTCGATACTTTTATAGCTGTCAAATCATTAATTTTCTGATATAGAATTCAAAAATGCCTTGCATTAACATAGATAAAAATGATAAATTTGGTCTGCCTGCAACTGCCACTAGAGGAAGCTTAGGAACTTACTACGTACATTTCATACATGCAACTCAATGAGAAAGCAGTATGCAAGAAGCTCATAAGCTCCCCCTAGTGGTAGCTGCAGGCAGACAGAAATAATCAATTATTGCTTTGAGAGCTATGAAAATGTACTAAGAATTTTATCAGCAAAATCTGTTGGACTCAATTACAATGTGCTCTATTCTTCCTGTGCATATCTTTAGTGACTGACAAGAAATCATTTTTACTGCTCAACAACATTAAATATGTCTCCTACACATGGCCGCGCAACATCCTCCCGACCTGCGGAATGATTCAGCCTATTGATTCATGAGGCAGCGCTCAGCGCTGAACTAAAAGATGAAAAATAACTTACTGCCAACACGGAAGATCTATAAATTGAAATTCAAACTGCAATTACATACCCTGGAATCATCGTCATGGCAACGGCAAGAAAATGCCATATTAATGGTGAGAATAATGTGTAATAACAAATGCTGGCAGTAGCGATGTGTCAGATAACAAGGGGATAGTGAGAAACTCCAAACCTCTGTATTATGAAGTCTTTGACCTTGTACCCGTCCTGTCTAATTTGTAAGGACATGTATAACGATGGTCTGCAAATACTGATCTTGTGCCCAAAAATATTTATTTTCTTTTAAAACTGTTAAAAATTAAAGGGGCTTGTTCACTATAGGGATTGTTTGTGGAAAGAGTCATCTTAAAAAGGTAAGACAATGCTGGGACCCCCAAAAATCATGTGAGCTGAGAAACCTGACAGGTGTTAGATTTTCCTGCAGCACTCCCACAGGGGAAATTGGGAATTGCATTTTTGAATCAATTATTAAATGTGTAACACATGGATGTACCAGGTTATCTACGGCTCTTTAACACTTTCTCTTGACTGATAGATTGGGGTCTTTTTTTGTCGGGGGTTCGGACATAAGCCCCGACGGGGCCACCGAACGGGTGACCGAAAGCAATGTGAAAGTATTCAAAGGAATTTTATTCCGAAACGCGTCGGATGATTTGATACGCGTTTTAATGTTGTTTTTGCAGATGGTATAGGTCAGTTTGGGAATGAATTGTGCATATATGATCCCAAATTTATTATACAAGTCACATAATCATACAATATCCCCGGACTTACTGTTGTAAGAGCCGTTCGAGGCTTGTCAGCGTCACAGTCCGTGGCCTCAATAATCAACTTGTGCGTCTTCTTTACTTCAAAATCCAGTTGAGTAACGAGTTCTAGGACTCCCGATGTCGGGTTAATCCAGAATCTATTGACAACGTCATTGTTGCCTTCTCTTATTTTATATGTGATGCAGCTCGGGAGATCCTTGTCTGTAGCCATCACTTGACCCACGATGGTCCCAGCTTTGAATAGCAAAATAGCCTGGGCTTAGTTCAGTAAGTTTTCACTTCACTTGCAAATGTCACTTACCCCATGAGCAGGCCATTGCAGCAGCTTAGGTATCCATGGTTACGACCACTCATATAGTGACAGTTAGCTGTTGGTGGTCGTAACCATGGATACTTAAGCTACTGCAATGCCCTGCACATGTGGTAAATGACAAGGCGAAACAGAAGAACTAGACTGCATTTCTAATTGGAGGTATTTGCTAATATTATTATTTTTATTATTATTATTACACCTACTACATATTGCGATAGGATCTTGGAGATGGGAATGTCCCTTTAAGGGAAAAATCGAGGTATTTAAGGCCCACTGCTGGTACTACCCAGTTGCACCTTTAAATGAAAAAAATCCTATTTTTTGGGTAGTGTTTTTGACAAAGCCCCACCATTTTGTTTTTTATTTTTCAAGGCTGTCCAAAGAAAATTGATCCTGTTAGCATTTATGCCTTTTACCCCTTTTTTTCTAGGTTGTGCTAAAAAAATAATAATGTGGACATTATGTGACCATAGAAGTGGAGCAGGATTTTGATTTCCGGTGGCGTTATCTGCTCCTAAATTAGGCCGACTCTCAACCAATGTGATACTATGACGAGAACATCACGTGATTTTAGATTCAGCAGCCCACGTTTATTAACCAATTCGCTACGGGTTTTTGGACACAAATTGTGAATAACAAAGTCACAAATTATATAAAAATGCATTTATAAAAAGTTGGAGAAAGTGGTTGAGAAATCACATTCACAGGCCCTAAACTGCCCATAGCAACCAATCAGAGCTCAGCTTTCATTTTTAAAACTGCTTGGATCAAATGAAAGCTGTGCTGTGATTGGTTGCTATGGAACATAAAGACATTTTTTTTCTTCTAGGACGGATGTCCTACCTTCAGATGTTTCCCGCACAGTGAAGGTGTACGTTGCCGAATCAAATACTGGATCAAAATTGTTGACAGGAGTCACAGATACGATTATTGTGGCCGTTACTGAAATAAATGAGAATTATTTAATATATTCTGGAGGAAACACAAAAACGTATCCTGAGCTTCCGGAACTATATGATATATAGTTGCTATGGGCACCTCATTGCCTGTGTATGGGTGGTGGACTGTGCTATTGTGTTTCTACCCCTGAAGACACCAATCACGTTATGTGCTGCATTGTAATGTGAACGGTGTCCTGCGTCTTTGTGAATATCATGATGTAACATGCCATATGAAATGTAATATGTTCCTGTGTAATGTATAATATACAAGTATGTTGCGGTGTTATAGGTAACGTATAATGTAGGATGTCACAATGTAAGGTTTAGTGTTATACTGTATGATGTAGGTAGTTGACAATAGGGTCTGTTAGGAGTTAATATTTGGGACTAGCCCATGGGGGAGGGGTTGGTGTTAGGGGAAGGGACTGTTTCTTGTTAATTAGGGGAGATAGGGTTTTCAGTGTGATATGAGCATATCTGCATGAAGGGTGACCCTGAGTGAGAGGAGACCAAAGGCAAGGGATAGTGTTCTCCAGAAGAAAAGTGACCGACGAAACAGAGTGATGGGTCCAGAGAGAGGACACCTAGCTACGAGAACTCAAGCTTGTAACACAGTAGATAATGGACTGAGAGACAGGGACTAGTGAAGGGTCCCGACCTTTACATCCAGGGCACCAGTAGAGAAGAAATAAGGTGAGCAAGTAGAGGAGACTTGTGAACTAGGACTGTAGCGTTAAAGCTGTGCTGTGCTGAAGTAGGGAGAAACACTGTGCCTTAGAAGCCGTGGAGTGGACTACAGAGGAAGGATGCTGTGTGAAATAATGCTTCATACTGTAATGGAAAGGTCGATGAGACTTTGTACTGTACACGCTATCCCTTGTAGATAACCCATATCAAGTTACCGTTTAGTGAAGAGTTAGTTTTAGAATGGTGGTCTCTCTCATTGAACTGCGGAACATCTGGTCCGGGGAAGCCCACACCATCAGTTACATGCGGCCTACACGGGAGTAGTGCTCTCACAGCACAAGTCCACACATCAAGCCTTTCATATTGATTCTTCCTTGAAGATATCCAGTATCACAGAAAACATGAACGTGAAAAACATCTGCAACAGCTGTTATTCTCTGCAGAACAACCAGCATTGATCTAACAGCAGAATTTCATGGGTATACACGGCACATGTGCATTCCCAGTAACGAGAAACAGCTTTACCCTCATAGGCATGGAGGCATATGGGCTTTCAGATGGGGCCTTGAAAATACCATTATGGGGCCATAGACCATGACTGGTATAGTGGGGTCGATCACTGCTCTTGATGCTATATTGAAGCTGAGTTTTTCACCCTGGTACCTGGATCTAGATTTCTGTGCTCCAATCTGTATGCAGTCATGGTCCATGATACTTTCAATGTCAAGTTTCGGCAAATAAAGGCTGATGCATAGGCAGGAAGGAAAGTTTTCCAATTTTCCAATATACATGAATTATTCCATTTCAAGATCCCTAATTGCAGCAAATCACATCCACACATATTAAATCTGCAGAAGATTTTCACAACAGATTTCAAATGAAATGAAATCATGAAATGAGTGGAGGATCCACATCAAAATCTACAACAAAATCCATAGCAAATACACACAGACTTTGTTGCGAAATTCGCTGCGGATTTCATGCCATTGGATTTTTCCTGCTTCCAATACATCTCTGGTGTAAAGAAGGTTCCCATTGAAGGACCCCAAAGCAGAGATCCTGAAAACATAAATGTATCTACCGTATATATTATTTACCAGTGTGTGGCGCGTCTGGTGAGTCTGATACTGATAACATCATCTCATAGGTGGTGACTGGATCTGTGTCATACACAAGATTACGGCTTATCTAGTAATATAATGGGAAAACAAAGATGAGAAAAGGAACTGAACAAATACAAATTATATACAAAATACATAGACTCTTGCGATTTCTGGCCATTAAATAACTTTTTCCTATATTTTCACCAGTAAACCCTCTGCAGGCTCTATCTATAATTTTCAGTTGACTCTGAGCTAGTGGGTGGAGACGAGCTGCCATGATGTCTCCCTTACACAGCACACACAGATATTAGTGATTCCTGCTCTCCTGTCTCTCTTCATGTTCAAAAGCAGCGGCATGTAGGACATTATTGTCATGATCCACTTTTGGATCTGTAGCAGATTGTGCTTTCCATATTTGTCACGCTGTCTTATGATATGTGTACGATGTCAGTAAACTATTCTTAAAATAACAACACTCTATACAACATATAGTTTAGCAACATCAGCATGTAAATATAGAATAGATTTACCTGACACGATATCCGTTGAACTCAGGGTTAATCTTGAGGACTTGATGCGCTGTCACAGGAAAGAGGAGGACCGGGGTCTAACCTGACCCTAAACTGGGGTCCTAACTAATCCCTCACCTTGGAGGTACTGATAATGGTTCAGAGGTCCAAGTCTCCAGCCTAACCCTGTCTCCTATCAGTCCCTGAACCCTGTAATCAGTCCTAAGAAGGATCCTGATTACCACCAAAGGGATATGGGCTGATCTCTGTTAAATACACAGATAAGACATATAAGACAGACTGGAGAAAACACAGACTTGCACACACACTCAAACACAGAAGGAACATAAATGGTCTGGGATATAAAACTCTAAGCAAGGTGAGCTTAAATCAACTAAGGAGCTCTTTAACTTAAGTCTATACAGATCTGATCCTATCTGTGGTCTGCATGAAGAATTTCACTGGCAACTCCCAAAGCAGACAACCAGGGATTTAAAGGAAACCAATCAACAAATAATCAATTGCAGCCGGGAGAAACTGCACCCAGTCCCAGAACTGAGCACAGACAGAATTAACTCCCTCACTGCCAAACACAAAGAAACAGCAACTCAGCTGTGAGAAGTCAGAATGTGCAACCGCGACGATCTTCGTGGCGATGCACACATGATAATATTAAAACCTTTTTCCTTTCAGGCCATCGGGGGTTAATGTCAGTCTTTTCCCCCGGTGGCCGCTGGTGTAATTACATTGCTGCTGACTGTCAGGGGAAGGTGGTGACCACTCCCATTATTCTTTAAAAGGTCACCTGAGGCGTCAGCTGACTGTTGGTGATACTTCTGCTTTTTGGAGACCAACCAAGCTGGAGTCAGGAGCTTGCTGAGCGCAGTTGTCCTTCAGCTGCTTCCCTAATCTTTTGCCTTACTCTGCTGTGCGTTGCATTACAGCAGAGAAAGCTAAGTTTCATTGTTTAGTTGATTTAACCCCTAGGTGTCTGTCTTTCCTTCCTTTTGTTGTTTTGGTGTAATTCCCTTTATTCCCTTTCTCACCTCCTTGGAAGGGTGTTGGGGGTTTAGCTCAGGGCTAAACAGGAGATAGGGACAGGTCGGTGACTTGGGACTCACTACCTTCAAGTGTACCCCCAAGTTAAGGAAAGACAGGGCCTCCCTTAGCCTTAGAGGCAGTTCAGGGGCCCAGGTTCCTCGTCCCTTGTCTTTCCATTACTGCCCCGTGACAATTATACATCAGTATTGAGCAGTGTAGCTGTGAGAACAACTCTGGGGTGAGAAAAATCACAAAAAAAGCAGCAGCACCATCTGTGTGTGTCTCTCTCTCACTTTGTTCTTCCCTACTCCATAGGCTTTAATAAGCAGCTGCAATTTGATCGCTCCGTGATCTAGCTGCCTGTCTAATCTTATGCAGACTGATTTTAGCAGGATTTCAGAGTGAATGATGAGTTTAGGACGCAGGTGGTGGAGCGAGAAGCGACTCATAAGAGGAAACAGAAACTTAAAGATTCTTATATTTGCTGGTGCAAATTTTGTCGACACAATATTGGTCAGTTACGTTTCTTGCGGCACAACCATAGAGGAAAATTAAGTATTACACAGTGCTTATTGAGGTCAATGGTTTTTTGTGTAGCGCAGGACAGGACAAGACTTTCCAAGAGACGCTTTTTGGAACCGCTCACCACAGTAGTGAAAAGTTGAGGGAACCCTCGTCTGTTCACATATAGTTCTAAAATGGGGTCTATGGAAATGTGTCATAAAAACTAGACAAAATAAAAAATCCACTTTTAGGCTGTGTTTCCATGATCAGGAAACACAGCGTATATGACGGAGCGGAAATTTCGCTCCGTCCTAAGCCCCGCCCCCTTTCTGACGCGCGTTCTTTCCGGAGGTGTCAGGACACCTCCGGAACACCTCTGGAAAGAACGCAGGGCTACATAGCCCTGTGTTAAATTCCGTTGCGGCGACGCACCGTCGCCGCAAGACGCTAGGACATGCTGCGGTCTGAAAAGACGCGCCGCATGTCCGTAAACGCAGGTGTTCCGCCTGCGTAATTTTGCGCAAAGTGGAGACGGGATTTCTTGAAATCCCCTCCACTATGCTGTAACATCTGGACGTTGCGTGCTTGGCGCTGCGCCAGCGCACAGCGCCAAACACGCAGCGTTTCCTGACCGTGGAAACTCACCCTTATTGAAACAAATTGGTCATAAAATGCACCTACTTGTATAACTGGAGAATTGTTTGCAGCTTGCTGGAATAATTTATCCACACCCAGTGGACCAGAATGGGGTCTATATACCAGGAGATTTGGTGGGACATCTGGATCGTGACAACTGAGAATTGCGACTGTGGTGTCTTTAGTAATGGGCTCCGGATCTACAAAACTAAAAAGGAGAAAGAAATGAATGGTGCAAAAAATAACGAGTTACCTTGGAATTTCCAGCAGGCAGGATATGAAGGCAGACAAGGAAGAAGCAATAATTCAGATCCTTATTTTTCAGGGGAGATACGGCACTGATAGCAGCATACACATGAACACTTGGCCTTTTTTGTGGACCTTAGCTTCATGTTCATTGTAGGAATAAAAGATATGAGAGAGATGGATAAATAGATATGAAGATAGACAGATAATTATTTATTAGGCTTTGCCTATATAGCGCCATCATATGCTGCAGCGCTTTACAGATATGAGACACGGTCCCCATTGGGGCTCACAATCTAGATTCCCTATCAGTATGTCTTTGTAGTGTGGATGGAAACCGGAGAACCCGGAGGGAACCGAAGCAAACACGGAGAGAACATACAAACTCCTTGCAGATGTTGTCCTTGGTGGGATTTCACAGATAGACAGATAGATGAATAGATAGATAGAGAGATAGATAGATAGATAGATAATAGAAAGATAGATAGGTAGATTGATAGATAGATAGATAGATGCAAAGATAGATATACTGTATAATAGACAGATAGATAGATAATAGATAGACAATAGATAATAAATAGATAATAGATAGATAATAAATAGATAGATAGAATGATAGATGATAAATAGATAGATACAAAGATACATATACTGCATAATAGACAGATAGATAGATAAATAGATAGATCATAGATAGATAGATAGATAGATAGATAGATAGATAGATAGATGATAGATAGATAAATAATAGACAGATGATAGATAGATAGATAGATAGATAGATAGATAGATAGATAGATAGATAGAAAGATAGATAATAGATAAATAGAAAGATAGATAATAGATAGTTACTGTAGATGGATAGGCAGATAGATAGATAGATAATAGACAGATAGATAATAGACAGATAATAGATAGGTAATAGATAGATAGATGGATAGGTAGATAATATATAGATAGATAGATAGATAGATAGATAGATAGATAGATAGATAGATAGATAGATAGATAAATAGAAATATAGATAATAGATAGTTACTGTAGATGGATAGGTAGATAGATAGATAGATGATAGATAGATATACTGTATAATAGACAGATAGATAGACAAATAGATAGATAATAGATAGATAGACAATAAATAATAGATAGATAGATAGACAATAGATAATAAATAGATAATAGATAGATAGAATGATAGATGATAAATAGATAGAGACAAAGATACATATACTGTATAATAGACAGATAGACAGATAAATAGATGATAGATAGATAGATAGATAGATAGATAGATAGATGATAGACAGATAATAGATAGATGATAGATAGATAAATAGAAAGATAGATAATAGATAGATAATAGATAGATAGATAATAGACAGATAATAGATAGATAATCAATCACCTGTACATATAAGAATCGCAGAATGGGGGGTTGTCATTTATCGGAAGAATGTTTGCAGTCGCTAGGATTGAGGCGCACTTATTGTCTCTGTCGCACACTTTCACGGTGTAGGACTGCACGCTAACAAACCCGGAGGCTTCGCTGTCCATCCTGGAAGTGATCACCACCGTTCCCGTCTCTGTGAAATAGAAATATTTCCAAATGTCGCCTATTACCAATTATTTTGTCGTTATTAAGTGCCCCCACAGTCACTCTTCATTATCATGAGTACGTGATCACGTAATACCAGATCAATTTGCAAATAACAGGAAATTCTAAATGAAAAAGGGGTCAGCACTTAGCAGTGTTTAGAAATTTTATAGAAGTGATTTTTTTTTCCCAGCAACTTCACCATTTTTGTTAATGGGGTCTGCCCGATATTGCAGCTCGATCCCATTCACTTTAAAGGTGCTAGGCTGCAACTTCTGATACTGCTCAAACTAAAGAGTGGGACTGTTTCTGGAAAGAAAAAAAGCGGATCTCATTTTCTAAACTTTACATAATAAATATAGGTTTAGGAAACTGTGATGCATTAATAAAGTTGTTGGATTTTTTTTTCTTTTAATAGCAGAATTCACCTTTGCTAATAGAAAAATAAGGATTTCCAGGGTTCAGGAGAAAAACAAGGTCATTCATCCGGTCGGCATCAGAGCCCGTGCAGGTGCTCACCGTCCTTCCCGTTGGAAGCTCCTCATTGAGCTGCATGGTCACCGTGTTCCCGGAGGTTTGTGTCTGGGTGGTAGTGCCAGCGGCTGTGATACTGTAAAAGCTAATAAAAGACAATATTAAAAAGTTATTTCTTCATCACTAATCTCAGGGGTGAAGCTATTTGGGGTGCAGAGGAAGCAGAAACTCCTGGACAGGGGTGTAAAAGAGGGTCAGGGTCCTATGTCTCTGCTACATAGAGAGATAGCGGTAATATAAATGGCTCCGGGCGGATGGGGGTCTTGTTACAGATTTTGCATTGCTGTGCTCCTCTACTACAGCCCAACTTAATGAACAATGCAATGAATACTTACACACAAGTAAGCGCAGGGTCGTTGTCATTCACATTTGTGATATGGACCATTATTTTTGCAGAGTTTGAAAGAGAACCGTCACTTATGGTAACTGTGATCGTATAGCTGCATGGAAAGAAATAATAATACATAATACTTATGGAGACAATGATCATTATTGTGTTACATTGTATCAAGTTTTGTTTTGTAATGTCAGCAACTCATTGCTTGCAACACGACCACGTTCATTTACATTATGATCCAATCACTGATCACGAGTAGCAGCCAAAGTCACCCTATAGTTCTGGCCTTAAAGGGGACTTGTCACTTGTCATAAAAATGTATATTTTTTTTACCTGGTGTTAACGCCGCTGTTCTCCTGAATCTGGCGATGTTTTTCTTTTGTTCCTGCGCCTCTCTGTTGCTGAGATACAGCCCCCAATTCCCTGTATATAAATCTAGACTTTTAAGCAAAGTGGGCGTGGTCTTCAACTCCTCTGTCTTCTAGATGATCACCCAATTGGCTAAAAAAATAGACTTGTATAGAAGGGGGCTGCATCTCAGCAACGGAGAGGCGCAGGAACAAAAGAAAAACAACGTCGGATTCAGGAGAACAGCGGCATTTACACCAGGTTAAAAAATTAAACAAAAGAAGAAAAACTGCGAAAAAAACTTCCCAAAACAATTCTGAATGCAAAAATACAGGTTAAAAAATTGCATATTTATGGCAAGTGACAGAGCCTCTATAACTGAGAGAATACGATACCATATACCCGTATTCTAATGCAGCCTTTGTGCATGTTCCATGTATTATCTGCTTTCTGATAAAAAAAAATGTTAGGAGTATTGCTAATACTGCAATCCCTTAATTTATAGTGTTGTCAAAACCGAAAAATGATCAGTCAGCTCGGCATTCAGTTGATTGGTGGATGGTTCAGGTGGATGATCACCTGATTAAGCTGTGACTGGCCGCACATTTCCCCTGCAGCGGCCACTACTGGAGAAATGCAGCATTACATGCCGGTCACTCGATTACAGTAATTGGCTATGTAAGATCTTACTGCCAGTGCAAGAGCTGCTGACAGCAATTTTCTGCTTTAGTTAATAGAGAGGGTAGGGGAGTCCCAAATAAGACGACACTATTCCTCGAAGATGTGCACACATTCCGCATTCTTTAGATGCATTGACATAATATGATGTCAAATTAGCTATAATTGTTAGTGGCTATAAACAGCATCCCTCTTGCTTTGGAGGAGGCAGCACATTTGTCTCCTATATGGACAATATATTGATTTTAATAGGCACTACGTGATCCTTCATCTCCCCTGAAGAGGAATTAAAGGGAACCTTTCATGTCGAAAATGTTGTCTGATTTGTATGTGTATATGGGAATATTCTCTGTATTTTATTTGTTGAGATCCATGGTGTCCTCCATATGACTGTACATGTAGAGAAAGCTGTTAATCACTGAGTAGGTCTGGACGTTGACATAGTCAAACACCTTGAAATCCAATGGGCGGTCCTACTTGGGGTTGACAGTCTTCCCTGTATGAATGTGTCAATCAATGAGTAGGACCGCCCACGGGACTCATATACATACAGACCCCAGGGATTTCAAAAAAGAAAAAAAAAACAAGTTAGGCTATGTTCACACATTGCGTTTTTGCTGACCTTTTTTATTTTTTATTTCTGTAGGCAAATACTGCTCTTTTGGCAGTAAAGAAGCTTCTTACAAAAAGCAGGTTTTGCTGCATTTTTCAGGTACACTTGTCTCTTGTTCATGCTGATACAGTTTGGTGCCTGTCGTTCCTGAATTTTCTGCACCAAAAAAAGCAGCAAAACCAGATACCTGCATTTTTTATGCGCTTTTGCACTTTCTCATTAATTTCTATGGGTGAAAAAAATGCTGCAAATACGCTGAAAGAGGTGACATGCTGACAATTCAGTCAGGAAAAAAAAAACAATGTGAGCAGCATGGTGGTTCAGTGGTTAGCACTGTATGGTGGCTCAGTGGGTAGCACTGTTACTTTGCAGTGCTGAGGTCCTGGATTCAAATCCCAGCAAAGACAACATCTGCAAGCAGTTTGTATGTTCTCCCCATGTTCCCGTGGGTTTCCTCCCACACTCCATAGAGATAGGGAATTTAGATTGTGAGCCCCAATGGGGACAGTGATGATAATGTATGTAAAGCGCTGTGGATTTAATGGCACTATAAAAGTGAGTAAAATAAATTTTTAAAAAATTAAAGAGATTTCTGAAATCTCATAGCTTTGGCTGGTACTGTAAAACGCAGCTTTTAATTTGTATAAAAAAGTATCAAAATCGCAACGTGTGAACATTGCCTTATACAGGATCTTTTCTAAGAAACCTATATGTCATTTTCTCCTTCTCTATACCAGATCGGACTGCATTAACAACTTGACAGTTTCCCTTTAAAGGCGTTATCCAGGACTATTTAATGTTGTTACTATGCGACTGAGAACTAACAGGCAGGTACTTGCTACTTACCTGCCTGTTGTGCTCAGTGCCAATCTCTGCTTCCACAGATCGGTTACAGACCGCTCCTGTCGGTGCTGATGTCACGTTGACAAATCTGTGTCTTCGCTTCCGCTCTGTTGTGTTGACGGTGTGTGAATGCCAATGTCATGCTGATTTACAGCCGGCTCCCTGCTGCCTAACTGCGGGGAGCTGGCTGTCAATCAACATGACATCCGCAGTCACGCCCCATCGACAGAACAGCTCAGAAGAAGAAGAGCTGCTCTGTTGACATGGAGCAGCTGAATTGCTGGCAGGAGCAGATGGTGACCACTCGGAACCACCACCAGGTTGCCTCTGTTAGCAACAGTTTATACGACCAGAGCAAAAAAAAAAATTATTGACAACTCCTGAAGCACTTGCCGATGTTTCCCTTTCGCTGATCACTGGGTATCCAAGCCACACAATAATGTTAAAAATATCTCTAATGCCCCCCGTACTTATGTAGCTGCCGGACGAAAGATTGTCCAGCCGACAAGTATCTCCCCCAACTCCTCCATACAGAGGAATTCTTGGCTCAACCAAGCATTTTATGAGCTGGAGAGAACAAAAGGATCGACTGTTGAAAATCCTAGGTGCCCGATCCATCTGTCCCCCGACATCATTTATTGAGGGTAGAGTCAGGAGGTCCCCACACAAATTAGCCTGTCAATATTAAGAGTGTAATGGCCTGAGGACTCCTCAAAAAAGTTTACAAAAGTTGTTTGGAGAGAGAAACATCCCACAACATTTACCTTTTTATATTACTTTCATAATCAAACAGCTCAGTGGTGATAATGGTTCCCGTGTGGTCAATCTGAAATTCTGCATTTCCGGAAGATACTGTGAGAGAGTACTGGTGACAGAGCAAAAAGCCGACGTTAAAGCCTGATACACAATGTGCACGATGCTTTATGTAGAACATGAAAGAAACACATTAATAACCTAGAATCCATGTTATAATGGACTTTTGATCCTGAGAATGAACTGTCTGTAGCGCTAGTAGAGCGCTGCGGCTCCTGCATATTTTGTCCAGGCGTTGCAAAGCTCCCGTCCACCCGCCGTGCAAGGAGTTGTGATACAACCACATTCACTACAAGGCGGATGCGTTCCAGTTCCCCGACCAATATTTGGATGGCTTAAAGGGTATCTGTCATCCGGTTTTTTGCCACCTGATCAGAGAGCAGTATAATACATCCGTTTTTTCATCATTTCGCCCTAGTTGGATTTTTTTCTCATTTTTCGGAATGGTGTCATTCAAACCTACATCTCATCTCACAATATACAAGGCGCCATATGGATACGTCAAAGGAAAAATAAAATAAAATTTAAAAAATCTACGGCGCAAAAAAAGCGTTAAGGGTTAAGAAGGTCCAACTGCACATAATCCCTTCTCCATGTGACTGGTATGTATAGGGTTACTCTGGTTGTCATACACAATTACTTATGAGATTTCCCCATGAATTGCTCACAATGAGATATTATATTTACCTAATGGATTAGCAATAAGTCAGCAATTAAGTCACCGCGAACCTGCAGAGGAGCGACCGATCCGCGGGTCTCCTGGTAACACGACACATACCGCGAGTGCTAAACCAGGAGACAAACGGCGAAGAATAGGAACGTGTGCTGACGTCTGCCCGGCGGCCACATTCTACAGAATCCGGCCATCTAAAGGCCAGACCGCATGACGATGGCTTTCAGTCACTTTGGATCATTGTGTTATTGTCCAGGAGTTTCCCAAAACTGGAGAGATCCCCCACAGAGACTGATGACAGCTGCCAATTAGATAGATAGATAGATAATAGATAGATAGATAAATAGATAGATAATAGATAGATAGATAGATAGATAATAGATAGATAAATATATAATAGACAGATAGATAGATAGATAGATAGATAGATAGATAGATAGATAGATAGATAGATAGACAGATAGAAGATAGATAATAGATAGATAGATAGATAGATAGATAGATAGATAGATAGATAGATAAATATATAATAGACAGATAGATAGATAATAGATAGATAAATAGATAAATAAATAGATAGATAGATAGATAATAGATAGTTAGATAATAGATAGATAAGATAGATAGATAGATAGATAGATAGATAATAGATAGACAGATAGATAGAATATAGATAGATAATAGTTAGTAGATAGATAGATAAATAGATACGGTAGATGGAAGATAGATAATAGATAGATAGAAGATAGATAGATAGATAGATACATAGATAGATAGATAATAGATCGATAAATATATAATAGACAGATAGATAGATAGATAATAGATAGATAGAAGATAGATTATGCGTAGATAGATAGATAATAGATAGATAAGATAGATAGATAGAAGATAGATAGATAATAGATAGATAGATAAATAG
>VIAB01013258.1:33373-43379 GCA_009801035.1 Oophaga pumilio
CGCCGACCCCCTGGTATATGACTCGAATATAAGCCGAGAGGGGTCTTTCAGCCCTAAAAAATAGGCTGAAAATCTCAGCTTATATTCGAGTATATACGGTATTTAATCTGTCCAAATACTTTTGGTCCCTTTAAAAACAGGGTGGCACATGTTAAGGAGCTGAAACTCCTAAACCCTTCATCCAATTTTAATGTGGATACCCTCAAATGAAAGCTGAAAGTCTGAACTTCAACTGCATCTGGATTGTTTTGTTTAAAATTCATTGTGGTAATGTCTAGAACCAAAATTAGATAAATGTTGTCTCTGTCCAAATATATATGGACCTAACTGTAGATAGATAGATAGACAAATAGATACATAGATAGATAATAGATAGATATGTGATAGATAGATATATAATAGAAAGATAGATAGATATGAGATAGATAGAAAGAGATAGATGATAGATATGAGATAGATAGATATGAGATGGATATAAGATAGATAATAGATATGAGATAGATAGATAATAGATAGATATGAGATAGATAGATGATAGATATGAGATAAATATGAGATAGATTGATACAGTCAATATGAGATGTATATAACATAGATAGATTAATGTGTTATTTCATCAGAATAGGAAAAGAAAGGATGAAGTCATATACATTGAGAACATATTTCCTACATATTTACAGTAGATGAATCAAGGGTCAGGGTGATTCAAAGCTTTACGCAGACATTGACCTTCTGATTCACACAATACATTACAGCCAGGAAGGGTTTGCCACATTTCTCAATGATTATATCTTCTCTCAGCAAGAAAATCAAAGGTATTTTAGACAAAATGCCAAACGTATGAAAGGATGCTCCACTTCCAAATGCACATTAAAGCTGCAGTCTATATAAGATACAAATCATGTCATAGAAGTCACCTACAGTGCACAAGTGACAGTGACACAAGGCCAGCGACGCAATGAGAAAAACTATTCTAGGGGGACATAGAGGTTGTCTTCCTGCCTCCCTCCTACACAGGCCTCCTCTGGGGTCTTCCCTGGCACACTAATGTATGGAGTCAAGAACAAGGAATTACAAGATTCCTTCAGTTTATTAGCCAAGGTGTTAAATACAGAAAACTATACAACTAGCCAATATTTAAGCATTATAGACTAGAATTATCTACATCCAGCTATTGACCCTCTGGGACTGGACAATTTTTCATGCTTGCGCTTTTGTGTTTGCCTCCACCTTCTTTCAAGAGTCAGAACTTTTTCTCATCAGTATTGCCATATGAGGGCTTGTTTTTTGTGGGACAACTTGTAGTTTTGAATGACTCCATTCATTTTACCATATCATGAACTGAAATATGCACAAAAATAAAAAGGTGTGAAGAAACTGCGAATCCAACATTGTTTCTTTTTTGTGTATTCGTTACAGAGTTTAGTTCGCAGTAAAAACAATCTGGAAATAAGATTTCTTAGGTTAGTTCGGTTACAGCAATACCAAATGTGTACACATTTTTAATATATTAGCAGTGAAGAAAATTATGGGTTTTGAAGAAAAAAAAATTCCTTTTGTTGCCATTTTCGAAGACCCGAAATTTTTTTTATTTTTCAATGGATGGAGCTGTGTAAGGATTTATTTTTTGTGTGCCGAGTTGTAGTTTTCATCGACACCATTTTGGGGAACGCGTGCTATACTGATTACTATTTGTTGCAATTTTCTGTGGAGCGCTATCGGGACTGAAACACAGCATTTTAATTTTGCTGTGTGTTATAAATAATAATATTTTGAAGAATTTTATATCTAGATAGGTGGCGATACCAATTATGTTTATTATAATTATTATAATTTAATTTTAAAACGGGGAAAAGGAACACAATTTAAACTTTTATCCTTTAGGGGTCTTTAACCTGTGGTCATTTGATTTCTTATAGTATGTACTACAATACTACAGTATATAACATAAATCAGGGTCTCCTGATCTTCAGAGTAGTACCAAGATGGCGGTGATGAGTCTTCAGCAGGACCCCACCTGACATGGTAATTCATAGATCTTCTTGCAGTTACGGTTTGGGCAGCATGAGTCGACTGACAGGTTCCCTTCAAAGATCTGAGCTGCAATACCAGCTACAACCCATGGACAAAATAAGGAGCTGTTTCTGTTTAAAAAACAAACTGTAACACCCCTAATAACGTGGTTCTAACGTAAAAAAAAATCCAAATAGAGGTCCGCATTGTTCTGCAAATATGAAAAACTTGGCTACTCAAATAAGGGGTTAAAATAACCTGGCCTTATAATTCACTTGGTAAAAGCCTTCAGAATGGATGTACTTTGTGTTTTACTCACTAAATAAATGAAACACAGATGTGTCCATAGAACTGAGCTCACGACAAAGTGTTAAATGCTACTGGCAAATTGAACTGTTAGCCCGAATTTTGGCCTGTATTTGAAATATGTATGTTTGTACAGCTGTAAAAGTATAGAAAAAAATCAGCGATAGTGAAAGACCTTGGTAGAATTTAAAAAAAAAAAATCTGTTCTTCAAATTGAATCGAGGCCGAATGTTTGAAAGAAGTTAGATTTTGGTCTCAGACTCATGGTGTGCTTAATAAAACAAATACTTTTTGGACCTGGGCTTTTACATTGTAGCAATAATTAGGTGAAATGAGTGCAAGACTCTTACCTCTGTGCTGGCCGCTCACCAACTAGCTGTCATGAGGGCAGTAAAATATTTACTGTACAGCAACGCAAGTTGTTTAAGCAATCACTCGCTGTCTAGTACGACCACAGATAAATAATCTGTCAAGAAAATATGACTGTAACACTGAGAAGTGGGTAAGGAAGATGAGAAGGGAGAAGGGGCTGTGTTAGTGTACAAGAATACAGGCAATTATAAGCACAATAGTACTGCATATGGTCATTCTGGCATAATATACGCCAGTATGTATTTTATTGAAGGAAGGAATAAAGCATAGTCCTCTCTATGCCACCTTAGTGATACAGGTATATCAACAATAGCCCGTTGGTGGTGACAAGCTGATTTGGCATGAAGACAATCAGTATACATATGGATAAAGCCTCTTGTTGGACATCGCCAGATGTTGTCAATTTTCACATGTTCTCCAGTTCCACTTCAAACTTTTCACCATACAAAGCCAAACACGTTTAAAGGGACTCTGTCATCCCATTTTTCGTATATCAGCTGCAGCCACCGAAATCAGGGGCTTATCTACAGCATTCTGTAATGCTGTAGATAAGCCCCCGATGTAACCTGACCGATAAGAAAACGTTTTATATTATACTCACCCGGGGGCGGTCCGATGGGCGTCGCAGGTCCGGGGCCGGTGCCTCCCATCTTCTAGCGATGACATTGCCCTTTTTGCTTCTGTCGCGCTCCTGCGCAGCCGTACTTTATCTGCCCTGTTGAGGGCAGAGCAAAGTACTGCAGTGTGTAGGAGCTGGGAAAGGTCAGAGGCCAAGCGCCTGCGCACTGCAGTACTTTACTCTGCCCTCGACCGGGTAGATAAAGTACGGCTGCACAGGAGAACGACAGAAGCAAGAAGGATGACGTTATCGCTAGAAGATGGGAGGCACCGGCCCCGGACCTGCGACGCCCATCGGACCGAACCGCATCGGACCGTCCCCCCCCAGTGAGTATACTATAACTCGTTTTTCTTATCTTTTAGGTGACATCGGGGGCTTATCTACAGCATTACAAAATGCTGTCGATAAGCCCCTGATGGCAGTGGCTGCAGCTTATATATGAAAAATGAGGTGACAGAGTCCCTTTAACTGTGTGTAATAAGGGTAAAGGCTTGTCCTGCTACAAATGTAAGGTATGGTTGATATAGAAACCTTTTATCCTATTACCTAATGTAAAGGGGTCATATGATATCGATGAGATAGCCAAAGGTTTGTTTGCGACAAGTAGGTGTTCGAAGGCAGAATATTTCAAGGACTATTCAACTAAGAAGAAACAAGTCTATCACCTCTCTCTCTATCAATCATATTTGGCATCACCACCATGTCTAGGCTATCAAAATGTAAGATCAATTAACCCAATGAGTAGAGCAAGAAAAAGAAAAGTAAAATAAAACAGCAGATGTGCAATTTTTGGTCACCATACTGCCTAAGAATGCAATAAAAGGTGACTTAAATCTTGTACGTATCCTAAATTAGTATCATTAAAACTGTCAGCCTGCCATGCAAAAATCAAGCCATTGAATAAACAGCTCAGTCAATAGAACAGTGAAAGTGTAATTGGTCTCGGAAAATGGAAACCCAAAGCAAATTCTTTTTAACAAACTTTTGAGTGCTTTTTTTTTACTACCTAAATAAGTAAATTTAAAAAATGTATTTTATGGTATTACTGTAATCATACTGACTTACAAAAATCATGTTGCCTCATTTATACCATACAAGGAACGCTATAAAAAGAAAACCAAAAAAAAGGGTTGGGGGATTGCATTTTATTTCACCATTTCATCCTAGTTGGATCCTCCCCACATATTTCAGTATATTGTATAGTAAAATGAATGGTGTCATTCTAAACTGCAAACTCAGTTTGCAAAAAAAAAATTCTCTCGCATGGCTATGTTCATGGGACAATATAAGAGAAGAAACATAAAAAATGAAAAAAATGTTCATATAGCATATGAAAGAAAGGAGAGTTCATAAATACTCAGATACTGTATGAGGCCGTGTTGAACAATGCTATCATTAACCCACCATACATTTATTGTCCCGATCCCAGTAATACAGGACCTGTGCATGGCTATGTCTACTTGCGCTTGTAAAGAAACAGGTGAAATCATTGATACTGACTAAACAGTTCTTTATGAAGTGAATCAAATACTGATAAACCCAGGAGAGCAGAGCAGAAGAATAGAGAGGATGTGTTTTTTTTCTTTTGGCTGGTATCATTTTATGGGGGCATGGAGGCTGATATTATGGGAACATTTTGTCATTATAGGAGCACATTGTTATTTTCGTACTAGGCTAGCGATATGTAGGCCTATAAGTTTGTGGGTACCGCAGGTATGATTGTATCGGCACTGTTTTGGCTATTTTAGTCGCACTATCCAGGAAACTCTGAGAGACTATGGAGGGTTTATTTACACGAGCTGATAATAGTTCAACTGATGAACAACGCCATCATCACTCATTACTAGCAATTTACTATGATTAAGTACTAAGACCTACTTGTCTACTGTATGTGGCCAGGAATCCTTTAATGTGGGCAAGAACACTTTAGGGCCTGGATGGCAGTTTTGAAAATTTTCCTGGCACATGTGACCTCTTCAAAAAGCGAAAATTTCAAAAGGGTCATGAAAAGAGAATGCCGTATAGCACTTGGAACTGCACTGACTGCATTTTGTTCTGCCATTTTTCACCAAACCATAGTCATTTAGTGATAATCGGCTGCCTCATGTGGGTTTGGCTAACTTTTCTATAATAATTTGGCCAGCTTTTTGTCACCTTCTTCTTTTGGAGGCAAGCAGATGGTTTTATTCCTGAAAAAAAAGGTTTTATTGTACTTACTACAACTGAGAATAATTTCCATTTTTTCCTACCATTAACCTTTTAGATGTTCCAAATGTCCAAAACAGTACTGATCAAACCTAAAGCTCTACCTCATGGTAAAAAGTACAGTCGTGGAAAAAGCCATTATTGTGATTTCATTCAATGCACTCATGTAAGGAGTGTGTGATAAAGACACATACACAAGTCTTAACACCATATCTGGAGTAAATCTAGAGCCCCCTCATTAGTCAAGGTAGCCCACCGCTATTTTTATGGAGAGGAAATTTACACTCAGATAACATAAACACAGCTCCAGGCACATCTGTAATTTCATGTTCAGCTTAATATTAAACTGAGCCAAGACTTGCGTATTTAGCATGCAATTTCCATAAACTACGACCTGATTAGCTGACCTGTTAATGAGTCCGTCTGTTCTGCCGAGCAGGAGTTTTAGTAGGACAAGTAGCCTCTGTTCTCAGGTTCAATCTGTTACAAATATAACAAGAATAAACTTTGGCTTCAGCCTGAAACCTAACACGGATTGGAACCTTCCATAAAAAGCAACCCACCCATGCTCTTAAAAATTTTATGATTATTGTTGCTGAAATAACATTTAAATGGAGCTGAAGTTTCAGAGAAAACAATCTATGTGCATACATCTAAGCCATTTTAGCTTGCTCCTCCACTGTGTTTCTTGGATATAATATGTTCCAAGTTACCAATGCTCCATTTAGATCCATCCTGCTTTGCAGGGCAGTAGATGAGAATTGGGAAAAAATGGGAATATGGGAATATTACTTTGTCAAATAATTTAACTCAGATGGAAAGTAACCCACAAATCTCAAACTACTTGCCTGCAACATGCCTTGATATAAAAGGTGGAAAATTCCAACTATGGACATAAATCTAATTAGTAATTGCATCATATGCTTTTAAGTATCTACTGTTAGAGCTACATTCACACGACCAAGTTTTCACTCCAAGTGCTGTCCGTGGAAAAATCTGACAGATCTCGGACCAATGTTATTTAATTGTATTGCTCAAATGACTGTATTTTTACACAGAATACACACAAAAAAAATTGCAGCATCTACAGTATTTCAGATGAGACTTGTCCATTCAAGTCTATAGAAGTGCAAAAAAATTTGACTCCCATACGGTAACCAATAAATACACTGCCATTCTTAACGTAGGAAACTATATTTGGTCTTGTACAATTTATTCACTGCCGGAATCCCATACGAATGTGTTAATGAAGACAGTGCAGATGAAAAATTGTAAAAAAAAAAATTCTGAATGAAAACTGGACAAGTTTTGAAAACCCTTTTCTGGCGTTATTAGAGTGTTCATGATCATCACGTCTTGACCATAATCAGTGACAAAAGGACTAATGTAACCCATAACCTTTATCCTGTGATACTTTTTTTTGTCTATTGACAAATATTTTAGCATGTTCCTTCACATGGGTCTGTTCTTTACTTATAATTGCTTAAAAACGCAATTTTTGTTTTGTTTTTTTCCGCCTCTTCTTTCAAGAGCCATAGCTTTTTTTGCCTTTCCGTCGACATAGCCATGTGAGCACTTGTATTTTGTCAGACGTGTTGTAGTTTTGCGTGGCACCAGTCATTTTACTATATGAAGGGAAAAAACATCCAAGTTGGGTAAAATGGTACAAAATGCATTTCTGCCATTGTTTTTTTTTTGTTTAGTTTTTACTACTTTCAATATGCAGTAATAATGATCTGAAAACATGAATCTCCAGGACACTGATTGTGGCTATAAACAGAAAAAAAGATTTTTTTTTCCTTATTTTTGTGGTTTAAAAAAATTTGTAATTTGAAAAAAAACCTGTTCTGTGTTGTAATTTTCTGAAACCTATATCTTTTTTTTTGTATGCTGAGCTGTAGGTTTTAATTGTACTTTTAAGGAGTAAATTAAAAGTTGTTTTTTTTAATCACTGGATTTTTTTCTTTTATCGTATTTATTTACAAACTCAGAAATACTAAATAGACTTATTTCATTTTTATATCTTTATTGATATCTGGGGATAAGGGAGTGTAATTCAAATGTTTATTTTTTTATGTTTGTAATATTTTTTAAAACTTTTTTACTGTTTTATGCTTTATGTTTTTCCTAATAGGGAACTTTACACTGTTATCATTGGAATGCCTGATGTACAGTACAGACCAAAAGTTTGGACACACCTTCTCATTCAAAGATTTTTCAGTATTTTCATGACTATGAATTAACACATGTGGAATTATACATTACACTTTACAAAAAAGTGTGAAACAACTGAAAATATGTCTTATATTCTAGGTTCTTCAAAGTAGCCACCTTTTGCTTTGATTACTGCTTTGCACGCAGAAAAGGTGAACGGATGGACTCTACATGCCTGGTTCCCACCGTGAAGCATGGAGGAGGTGGTGTGATGGTGTGGGGGTGCTTTGCTGGTGACACTGTTGGGGATTTATTCAAAATTGAAGCGGTGAGCGGTCCAGCTCACACCAAACCATCTCGATTGGGTTCAGGTCTGGTGACTGTGGAGGCCAGGTCATCTGGCGTAGCACCCCATCACTCTCCTTCTTGGTCCAATAGCCCTTACACAGCCTGGAGGTGTGTTTGGGGTCATTGTCCTGTTGAAAAATAAATGATGGTCCAACTAAACGCAAACTGGATGGATTAGCATGCTGCTGCAAGATGCTGTGGTAGCCATGCTGGTTCAGTATGCCTTCAATTTTGAATAAATCCCCAACAGTGTCACCAGCAAAGCACCCCCACATCATCACACCACCTCCTCCGTGCTTCACGGTGGGAACCAGGCATGTAGAGTCCATTCGTTCACCTTTTCTGCTTGCAAAGCAGTAATCAAAGCAAAGGGTGGCTACTTTGAAGAACCTAGAATATAAGACATATTTTCAGTTGTTTCACACTTTTTTGTAAAGTGTAATGTATAATTCCACATGTGTTACTTCAAAGTTTTGATGCCTTCAGTGTGATTCTACAATTTTCATAGTCGTGAAAATACAGAAAAATCGTTGAATGAGAAGGTGTGTCCAAACTTTTGGTCTGTACTGTATATTCTATGATACCACAGTATTGCAGTACATGGACACAATAATGGCTTCCCATGAAGGCCTGCCTGGCTGCCGTGGCAAGTTATCAGTGGTGATCGGTATCAAAACACAGTTCTTGCATGGATCGCTCAGTGATCTGAGCTAGCTTTAGTTGCTGCTGTTAGGGGCAGGTGCTGGCTGTAAAACACAGCTGACATCTGCCCTGCATGCTAAGGAGCTAAGCCCACTATATACACCTGCCCCATGTCATAATGGTACAGCGTGGTGTCCGAGGAGTTAAATATATCCATAACAGTGGTAATAATGTAAGTCATCATAACATAGTATGATCATCAACTCTTATCCAAAGTGAAGAGAGTGTCTCTCACAACACAGGTGCTATACTGTCCTGCGATACACTATCCTACCACCATATTAATATTAATGGTCATTATGTTATTCTTAATTTCCCCGTGGGGGCACTGTAGAGAAACTGCTAGGTTTTCACACGTTTCATCTGATTCCAGTATGTGGTTACGTTCTAACCAGCAAATCCTGAATACACCCGTCTAACAAATAGGCAATGACAAAAACGACTAACTGCGTCTTAGCCGGGGCATACAAGTATTTTAACTTCTCTCTTTTTATTGGCATTTATTGCTTTTTCTAAATGACATGTTATGGTGGCATGCACGTTTTCAGGACTGTAGTTTCCACTTTACCTTCAGTAGCTAAGAAGCCACAATGTTCAGATAGCTCCTAATTCGATTCATTTACAAATAAAATGTTCTAAACCTTGAGAGAACTCATCAGAACTCCATGTCCTGGGTCAATGTGGTTTATTCAGATTGTCAGACTCAATTTGCTAGTAAGACTTTGACACTGCACACAGAACAGTGTTTCAAAACCACTAGACACAACTATTACTGCAAATGCTGATACATTATCAAAGTGATAAGGAAAGAGAAAAAGCTCTGAATTTACGGCACACTCTAAAGAAATGCCTCCTTCAGAGACACAATTGAGAAATACAAAGTGAAGGTTTTATTGTTTTTTAATTTTTCTTTTGCAGAAACATACAAAGAAACAAAAAGGTCGACATGACCAAAGTACTTCTGCAATTTCTTCTACTGAGGCTTCTTGTGATTAAAGAATGAACAATAAATTCTCAAAAATGTCAACAAGTAATTTTCCAGGTCAAGAGCCTAATACAATGAGTCTGTAAAGTGTAAATTGGGGCTGTTTTGCATTGGAACAGGAGGTGCAGAATAGTTAATTACATTGTTCTAGCTCACTTGTTTTAAGCATTAAGCTTTCAGAAATAGGTAAAAAATGAAGAAGGAGGCCACATTTACTTCTCTATGCGTTCACTGTGTGTTGGTCAAGAGAGAAATTTCAAGCTTAGGGCTCATACTCACTGGCTGGAAAAAAATCGGTCCGT
>VIAB01013260.1:43043-53735 GCA_009801035.1 Oophaga pumilio
AAAAAAAAGAGGCGAGCCGTGTATCAATCACTAAGGCGAGATTGAAGATGGATATATAATCTGCTGCTGCGATTGGAGAGAAAGATGTAATCTCGTCCTCTGCGGCTGGGAAACTTGCCGCGTAGTTTATGGGTTTTGGAGAAAAGTCACAAACTTATCTTTTCATTTAAAAAGTCACCTATTAAAGACGGTCGTGTCGACATCACAACTGCCTTGTGTTACTGTATACAAGTTATTATGGAGGTCGGGGACAAGAGACACACGTGCTATTAGGGTAAGCCATTATTAAAGGCCCTTCAACCTAACAGAATGCTCCTCCGTCCCTTGGGGGCCGTTTATTTTCTGTACTGGCTTCAACATCGTCCTAATGTAAGACTTGGCTCTCGTATTAAAATAAAAACACAATCTCCACCACTTGCTGTTCTGTACTGATTTTATCAGTCATAAATCTCCCATTAACTGTGGAATGATTCCATTCATACACATGTGTTCACAAGTTCTTTTTCCATCAGGGTAATACCGGATTACAGCCTTGGAAAACCAGCCCATTTGCTTGCAGATCCAGACATGTGAGTCAAAAGAACATACTACTGGATGGAATAGATAGATAGATAGATCGATCGATCGATCGATCGATAGATAGATAGATAGATAGATAGAAGCACCAGCATATAAAATTAGGGTGCCAAGTCTCCCAAGTATAGACCAAACCTTCAATATAATTCTAAAACAAATATTATGCACTTGCACTTTTGATTGACAGATGGTTGCGATAGAGAGATGTGATAGATAAATACCGTAGCTTAATTTTATATGCTGGTGCTTCTATCTATTTATCTATCACATCTGTCTCTCATCTATCTACCGCAACATCTATCTATCGAAAATATCTATTTATCTATCACATCTCTCTATAGCAACCATCTATATCAATCAAAAGTGCATGTGCATAATACTTTTTTTTTTTTTATTATTTTTATATTGAGGGTTTGGTCTATACTTGGGAGACTTGACAGCTTAATTTTATATGCTGGTGCTTCTATCTGTCACGTCTCCCAAGTATAGACTAAACCTTCAATATAAATAAAAAAAAAAAAATATGCACTTGCGCTTTTGTACTGCTCGAAAAAGGTTCTTATTTTAGAACCGAAACGTCGCCATGATGGGCTATTAAATAGCACTATTTTTTCACCTTCTATATGGTGTGCTGCTTCCAAATAGATATTAAACAGATTATTATTATTAAAGCGCACTTTACATGTGAAAGAGGTATACATAACAAAACCAAATAAAATAATCTTGAACAAAACAAGTCACCGACTGGTACAGGAGGCGAGATGACCCTGCCTTCTGGGCTTCACAGTCTATAGGGGATGGGTGAGGACACAGAAGGTGAGGATAGAGATAGAGAATAGATATCAGATAGGTAGATAGCGTTTAGTATATGCTGATAACATAGCTAAATTACATAAAAATATTGTTTCTCCTTATGGAGAGTGACATACCAGCCCTGGCATGCCAATGTAAGGAGGCTTATTCGCAGTGCAATGCTACTCTGGGAAATTAAATATGCAAATTGCCTCTTCAGAGAGAAAGAGAACTTGAACTCTATAGCCAAATCAGATCTCATACTTTGCACTGATGAGGAGCAACAGCCCGAAACACCGCGTCTGCAAATGGAGATTCTGATTTGGCTTTTATTCTAAGCCATATTGCAAGGCTCGTTAAAGGGGTAATAGAGGCTTTTAGTGTAGCTGCTTCCACGAGGTGGCGCTATAGAGTTAAGTCCTCTTACGCTCTGAAGAGGCAATTTGCATTAATATATTGAGAACTTTATATAATGCTCTATTCTGTTTGGAGGCGCTGGTCAGTTTTTTGCAGTATATTACTGGAGGTGGTGACTGCCTCCATATTTGGCTGAGCACTCCTCATCAGCCTAAGGCCTCATTCACATGTCAGTATACAAACACATGTGAACAATGGTACCAGTGTCAGTGTTTTGCATCCGTGTGTCATCAAGGTTTTTCACAGACGGATAAATAAAGGACAAAGCTTCTCCTATCCTTTGCAATGTTAAATATGGACTGCACACAGATGCCATCCGTGTGCTGTACGTGTTTATCACGAGTTTATCATAGACTTGTATTGGCACTTTTCATCCCCGATACTGGGCAAAGTGTGACATGTCTGAGTTTTGCACAGACACACGGTCCATAAAAAAAAAACACGGAATAGCACCATACACTGGGTACGTGTGAATGAGGCCTAACAATGTATTTAATTCATGCTGGATCCTACCTGCCCTTTAAAGTTGTAGCCTGTGAGAGGGATGTTTGAGAAATATTAGATTTAGGGTCCCATCAAAGAAAGGTCGCCTTGTTGCGGCTGGTGGGCTTGCATGAATTGGTCAATTTATGGGCAGATTACCTTAATTTTTAGAAGTATATTCTATATGGCTGAAATGCAGTTCACTTTGTATATATGCAAGATAGATGGAGAGATTGAACAAAGATACGACACAAACAGATAGTCTTTAAACACACAATACAAACGATTGATGCTCAGTTGCTTACTGCCTCAATCCACATCAAATTCCAATACTAAAGGGCTAATGAGTGAGATTACATGCAAGACATCCATCGCCATATCCACACTATTCTTCTTTCACAAGGCCTTATACACATTTTTCCTGACAGACTGTGCCCTGATTTTCTAACCAAGTTATCCGATGTTGCTCGTCACATCTGTATATGGCGGCATGTCTACACTTAAGATTTGACATACTGCTTCCACAAAAGGCACAGTTTTCAGATACCACATATCTATCCATCTCACAACCATCTGTCAATCTACCCATCTACCTGTCATATCCAGACATCTGACTTTTCTTCCATTTATCTACACTTCAATTACTCCTTTCTAAAGTTGCATTCAGACTTTTGATTTTTTTCGCCACGAGTTCGATCTGCGTTTTTCACACATAGCACTTGAACCTCTGATAATCTATGGGGCCATTCACATGTCCAATTTCTTCCTTGGATAAAGTGATCTGCAGAAAATATCGGAGACATGGTTGACTTTTAACCGAAGGTCAGATCAAAATCAGCAATGCAAGAAATGGGTCTGTAAAAAGAAAAAAAAGAAAAGAAAAAAATAATTGGACCTTCATGGACCCTTTGAATGGAGATGGTGGAGATCTTTTTCCCCTTTTTCTTCCCACATACAAGAAAATCTGAGGACACTCAGACCACACTTTTTTTTTTAAATCAGAGTGTCAGTTGGTACCATCAGAGTTCGGTCAGAGTATTAGTTGGTACCATCAGAGTTCAGTCAGAGAGTCAGTTGGTACCATCAGAGTTCGGTCAGAGTATTAGTTGGTACCATCAGAGTTCGGTCAGAGAGTCAGTTGGTATCATCAGAGTTCGGTCAGAGTATTAGTTGGTGCCATCAGAGTTCGGTCAGAGTATTAGCTGGTACCATCAGAGTTCGGTCACAGTTTCAGCAGTTTTTATCAGATGATTTAGAAAAAAAAAAAAATTGTTAAACAATATTTTATTTTAAGCTTTTACTATTAAACAGCCCATGAAGAACAGAGCATCTGCTTGCGATGCATTTTTTTGCTGACCCGTAGCTTTGCATTGGCGAATTTGATCTGATACTTTGGTAAATATCGGACAAGTCTCTGTGCTTCTATGAGGACCACTTAATATGTGGAGAAAAAACCCGGACACGTGAACAGCCCATAGACAATCGTAGGTACGTGTGCACAGACCACACCTGTGCAGGAAAACCTGACGTGTGAATGGGCCCTTAATCTTCTACATATTTCTATCTGTGGGAATATCCCGACCTCACTTGTAGATACGTTCAGCTCTTTTTGCGAGTGTTCAGGCCATCCATCACAATTACAGGCTGGGAGAAATGCTTATTTGGCTGGGCTTAAGCAGCATATCCATTCTCATCTCCTAGTTAAACTTTGAGTATATGATAAAAGGGTGAGAGTACCGAAGAATCCTTCTACAGATCTTTTTTCCAAATTTCTTCTGCGTAGCAAGCTAAATTAACATTTTAAACAGTACCGAGGGGACAGATCTGCTGCTGCATTAATTTAGATCTGGGAGAGGAGATGACTCTCCAGCTACTGTATTTGTGCAGCGCATTATCAATGTACCAAGCAGCAGCTAAATGCATCAATAGGAACTTGACAATTTAAAGTGATTTTTTTTATTATTTTGCTGAAGGATGCATAGAGACTCCCCGATGCTGCGACTGGCACCGCCGCTAATAACATAACAAGCACAGAAAATAATGAAAGGTCTAGTCTGTGTATTCTGCATATCATCACCCTGCACGCAGCTTACACCTATGTAGAGGCAAATAACAAACGTCACCACGACGGCACTAATACACAGAACACTTAGACGACTTTTTTTTCCCTTTTTTCTTTTTTTTTTTAAACTCTTTTATTCAACATATTATGTGTGGTATGCCTACAAAGAAATTAGGTATTGACTGCTTGGCTTGCAAGGGAAAAATTCTGCAACAAAAATCTATAGCATGCATTGATCCAAATCTTACTTTTAGTAAAAAATGTAACGAATTAAAATGGTCATCGTGACGCAGAAATGATTCTCTAATTTACAGGAACGCTGACAAAATGCAATTTATGTAGTGCAGGGTCTTAAAGGGAGTTGGGCCCATTAATCATAATTTCAGAAGACAGTGTACTAAACCTACATTTTAATATTTTTTTTTTTTTAGTACTATTATTTTTTTTTGTTTTTGCGCTCACATTACTTGATTGCAAAATTAAACCCTTCTACGTTTTGGACAGTAAATGCAACCGATAAAATAATTAGATCATATAAGCCTTTTGAAGTTTTCCATATGGTGCCGTTCAGGTGGGCTAGTAATGGAAGAAAAGCATTGCTCCAGGCGCCATTCCCATGCTCGTATAGGCACTGGCAGCTCGGGTCAAGTGTGGTCAACAGCAAAGCATGGCAAAAAGTCTACATAAGCAACTTCCCTTGTGTGAGGATCAGTGATCCCAATATGTGCAGAATTATCTTTGCATCTTTTTCCAATACAGAAAACTGCAACAAAGACATTTGTTTTGGAGAATTATGAATACATATTTTTTTCCCCTGAAGAAAAGCTTTGATTCGGATACACAAATGACAGATTAAACAACTGCATAAATAGCAATTACCAAATACAGGACGTTGCTACTGGCAGAGGGGGCAGTGACAACCATAAAAAAAGCAACCTGAGGAATGGCATAACGCAGAAACGCCAGCAGCAGACCATGGACTGTCGTACACCAGTCTACAGTATGCATCCAATTTGCCGACTACAGACTAAGTGACAGTCCACAGCTTGGAACAAGAATTCAATAGACAGCAGGTGATTTAAAGGGAATCTGTCAGCCACGGCACACATTATGCTGCTCTCAGATTACATAGCAAAAACCTGCTAAGAGGTTGATTCCAGTGATGTATCACTCACTAGGCAGTGTTTTATCAGCAGGAGATTATCTCTAGAAGACTAGGTGACTCGTGCCTCCTAGTCCAACACTGCCCCCATCATTTCTGTGTACACTGTATATTGACAGAAAGCTTCCAATCAGTGGTGTGACTGGGGTTATGCAGGGCACAGCATTTAGGGTACTGCTACATATGTTACAGAGAAAACTGTGATTCTATCACAACTATTGAACCCAGTAAACAAAATGACACATCACTGGAATCAGAGTCTCTGCCCCTACATTATGCTGCTCTCGGATGAGGAAGCAAAAACCTGGAGACAGATTCCCTTTAGAAGCTGCCATCCTGTCCCATTAACAGCTTACTCCCATCAGGAAGCAGAAGACACTTAAAAGTAATGGATTGCATTTCGGAATTGCTAGTTATTCTCCAAAGTACTCGTGTGATTGAGCAACTGTATGTCTAGTAAGCATGGTGAACGGATATCTATTAAAGAATGGATAGACAATCCGGTCACTTGATGTCATAGTTAATACAAGGACTATGTGCTGCTAATAAAGAGGTCAAGGTACCAAAAAACTACTACAAAGAACATTACGCTGTTACACAAAATGATTACACTGTGCAAAAAAAGCCAGAAGCAACATTAACGGAGTGTTCCACCAAGTGTACCTGATGACCATACGTCCTCTAACTCCAGTCCTCATGGGCCACCAACAGATCTTTTCAGGATTTCCTTAGTATTACATAGGTGATGGCATTATTACCGGTGCAAGACTAAGGAAGTCCTAAAAAAAGTGACTTATAGGTGGCTTGTGAGTCTTGGAGTCGGGGGGAAACACTACTCTAAATGTGATCGGGAAGATCTCCTGCTGAAGATGTCCCTGGAGCTGCAGGGAATGGTGTCTTCATGACTAATTACTGTATGTGGAATTTCAGAAATCAGTCCACAATCAGTACAGCCGCTTTAGGATATGATGACACGTTGGATATGCGTTTTGGATTTTCTTTGCAAATTTGCTTGTGGAGAATCCATGGACGTAAAATTGGTACCAGATTAATGAAAAACATTTTGAAACCGCTCATCTACACCAGGGTTCCCCAACTCCAGTCCTCAAGGCCCACCAACAGGTCATGTTTTCAGGACTTCCTTTGTATTGTACAGGTGATGCAATTATCACTTGGGCCATACTAAGGAAATCCTGAAAACATGACCTGTTGGTGGGCCTTGAGGACTGGAGTTGGGGAACCCTGATCTACACAGCTGAAGAAGTTTGTGCATAAGTTGTGCAAAATTCAATCACAAATTGTACTCTTCTCAACAGAAATTCTGCAGAATATCCACAACAAAATCACCAGGTAACACAAGCGGATTTTGCTGTAAACAAGCAAGCTGCGGAGCAGGACCTCTTCTACATGTGAACAGGCCACCTTGCATGCATGTCAATTCATGCAGCAGATTTTGCATTGGTTGTAACACCCGTAGCAATTCGAAGGGCGAAATGTGTTTAGAAAATCTTCACCCTTGCCACAACAAAATCCAGAGCGGCATTTACCACTGTGAATATTGCTACGATTTTCCTTCTTAGGAAATACTTGGGAACGTACCCGAAAGATAGGTCAAGATGTAGAGAATTTGAAGCACTGCTTTTAGAAGCAAATCCAGGGTAAAACTCACATTTTTCATTGAATTTTTTTTTTTTCCCAAAAAAATTACCTTTAGATTTTTCATGCATCCTATGAAATGGATATGCTGTGGATTTAAATTTCCATGCACATTTTTTTTCGACACCATGTGGATGAAACTCGTTAAAGTTTCTTTCAATCTGCTGCAAATTTTTGGAAACCCCTTTAAATGGGTTCTACAGTATACCCTAGTTTCATTGACATGTGCTACAAGAACTGATCAAAAATGTCCTAAATTCCCAAGGCTCCCCCTTTGTGGACTTTGGCTACCATTCACGCAATTCTTCACATCAGCCACAGAACGTGGCTTCTGTTCATGACGGTCACGTTAGCTTACAACACTAATGTCCAGTGTCTTACCGCTGAGCCCCAAGATCAGCGCTCAGACACTGAATTTTTGGAAAATCATGAACACACCTGTGCTCTGTACTTTTAGCAATACTTGCACAAATCTATCTACCGTATATATATATATATATGGTCTGTGATTATGGGCTATCTGAACGTTTCAGGATACAAAAGCAGCAAAAACGACTAACATCTGTGACACATATATTCAAACCTACATGCTGAAATATATTCTCCACAATCGCAGCACAAGACCGAAGATCGGAGAACGGGAAATGTTTCTACAGTGCCATCTTCACCTGTGAATTTATAGTTCTACCTGTATAAATGGAAGCAGCTCCAGAGCCACTCTAAAATGATTCACTAGTACTTGAAAGACATGAGGCTGCAGATAATCTGTAATTTATTTCTCCATTCTTCCCCAGTCTCCTAAGTGACAATGTTTCCCTGCTGATAGACATCCTGAACATACCCATGCTCCGTTATTTCTCGCTACAAGGGAGGGAAAAAAAAACCAAAACATGGCACTTGATTTTACATATGCCACACTGGGCAGTCAGGGTACAATGCTTGGAATAAGGGAATCCTGTATGTTATTTTAGTCTATTTCTCCTAACATTGCCATTTGATATCTGCCTGATATGTTTTAGGTAGTAAATACAGTTTGCATTTGCAACTTTAGATTTCATTCATTATTTTTTTTTGCTCTGCAGCTTCATTGCCGAGATAGTCACGTTTGTTGGTTTGCAAACAAAGATTTCACATACTGTACTTCAAAAGGGACTGGGTGGTTCTTCAGAGTCTTCTATGGGGGCACCTAGTTTCACACCGGTGGTTGGCGCTCATAGCAGATGAGCATTTCTGCTACACACAGGCAATCTGATCATCGCCTGGGTGTAGCAGAGGTGATTAGAGAATAGCAGCTTCTAGTCTTCCATGGAGACTATTGAAGCATGCCAAAAGTAAAAAAAAAAAAAAAAGTAAAAAATACAAAAGTTCAAATCACCCCTATTTTGCCCCATTCAAAATAAAACAGTGAAAACAATCAAATATACACAAATTTGGTATCGACGCGTTCAGAATCGCCCGATCAATATAAAGAATTTACCCGATCACTAAACGGGGTAACGAGAAAAATTTTAAAACATCAGAATTACGTTTTTTTTTTGGTCGACGCTACATTGCAATAAAATGCAATAACGGGCGATCAAAACATCATATCTACACCAAAATATTATCAATAAAAACGCCAGCTTGGCAAACAAAAAAATAAGCCCTCACCCAGCCCCAGATCACAAAAAATAGAGACGCTACAGGTCTTGGAAAATGGCGCCATTTATTTTATTTTTATTTTTTTTTACCAAAGTTTGGATTTTTTTTCACCACTTAAATTAAAACAAAACCTAGCCATGTTTGGTGTCTATGAACTCATAATCACTTGGAGAATCATAATGGCAGGTCAGTTTTAGCATTTAGTAAACATTGTAACAAACAAACACATACACACGACAACAACTGTGGAAGCGCCTTTTTTTTCTTGCAATTTTGCAACACATGGAATTTTTTCCTGGTTTTCCAGTATACGATATGTTGAAACCAACAGTGTCGTTCAAAAGTACAACTTGTCCCACCTAAAAAAAACAAAAGTTATCGCTCCGGGAAGAAGGGTAGCAAAAATGAAAATGCAAAAACAAAAATAATGCCGGTCATGAAAGTGTTAGTAGGGGGGTACCCCTTTTTTTTGTGGGGGGGGGAAGAAGAGGTGGGGTTCATCCCTTACTAATAACCAGTAAAAGGCTAAGTAGACAGCTGTGAGCTGACATTAATAGCCTGGGAAGCTCCATGTTTGTTACCCCCTTCCCAGACTATAAACATCAGTCCCAGCTTCCCAGCTGTCGGCTTTCCCTCAACTGGTTAAGAGAAATATAGGAGACACCACACCTTTTTTTTTTCTTTTATTCTATCTATATATCTATTCTGACAGTTCGGACTGTAAATTTATTGTATTCAGCTGATGAAGTGTCAGGTTTTCTAGGAGCGGGGTGTGGCATGCAATTTTTTTTCTTGCACCAATTAACTTGCATTGGCGATCGCAATCCAAAATTTGTATCATGCTGCAATTTATCAGTTCAATTGCAATGCGATAAAAAAAAATAAATAATAAATTTAATCATTGAACAACATTAGCCCAAATGCAATCAGATTGCACTTGCCCGATTTATTCCCTCATAAGAGCGATCCCTTGTTGTTCAGGATAGGTAGTTGTCCGCTTAAAAGGAGTTATCCAGGACTTTAGTTTTTTTTCCCCTATGGGGCTAAGAAGTTATAGCCAGGTTGTTGCCAACTACCTAACTGTTCTGCTCAGCGCCGATCTCTCTTGGCTAAGAGCGGTCATGGAGCGCTCCTGCTGGCGGTTTTGCTGCTTCATTAGACTGCATATCAACTGAGCAGCTCTTCCTGTCTTCTTTGTCAAAGGGGTGTCACGGCTAATGTCATGCTGATTGACAGCCGGATACCTGCAGCTGGGCAGCGAACTGGCTGTCAATCAGCATGACGTTGACTGTGATGCTCTGTTGAGAGCAGAGCTGAGTAGCTGCCGCTCTGCTGACATGATGTCAACGTAAGACGCAGATTCATCGGCTGAAGCGGTCTATGAATGCTCTGAGCAGGCAGAGACTGGTGACAGGCTTGTTTAGCCCCATACAGAAAAAATAAGCCAAGTTCCACATTACCCCTTTAAAGAGAGAGTGGATATCTGTTTACTGTGCAGTGCAGCAAACCAGTCAGGACATCACAAGTACCAGAGCTCCAAGCCTGCATTTATCTTTTGATGAAATGACAAGCTTGCTTTAATTTAAGTTACAAAATGTGTATGTAAGGAAAGTGCATTAACAACAATTCCTTAAGGCCTGATGCACATGACAGTATCATAGATCCATCTATCACTGCTCCCCCAGCATGCCAGGAGTCTAAACTGTAACTATACGTGCTTCTTCATAATGGAAAAAAATATATTATGGATATATTCTTTCCTGAAAGCATTAGCATTCCCATGCATGCCCGAGTCTACGCTACCTATTCTCCCTAGGAAACGTCCGAACACCAATACACCTGTATCTACACAGGAAAATGTATAATGCAAGAATGGCTGTGCTTGCACCTGGGCCAATGTTCT
>VIAB01013267.1:0-14977 GCA_009801035.1 Oophaga pumilio
CGGTGCCGAGTACCCCAAAGCCCTGGTACGTGCGACTCATCTTACCTTAGACTGTCTGTTTAACCCCTTTTCTCTGATCCGCTATCCTCCTGGTATTTTGACCTTGGACCATTACCTATGACTTTGTCTGTTGCCTATGTTTATGACGTACCCCCCGTGGCTATTGTGCTCGGACTCCTCAATTATCCCGACTCTTGACTTGTCCATGAGAAGTGACTCAGTGTCACAGGAATCAGCTAACTTGAAAAAATTAAATGAGTTGTTCAAGGACATAAAAAGGTATTTGAATTTTTTGGAAATAGAAATGTAGATGTATTCAGTGCAACTTTCAACACTGGAAGGACACCAGTAGAAAATAATGGATATAATGTTTATTTATTTATTTTTTTACAAATTTCGATGTTCGCACTGTCTGATTAGCTAGCTACAGCTTTAAAGGGAACATACCACTAGATTCATGTTGCCTGAACCATAGGCTTGAAAGTACTTGAATATATGGTGAAAAATAGCTAGGTTCCCCTTGAACTATGAATTGAAACTACAATCAAAGGCAGATAAAACATAGCTTGAAAAATTGGGATTATTGGGAGAGACATGACTAGTCCAATGCGTCCCCTGCCAACTTCTCCCTGCTCCGCTCCAGATGATTGACAGTTCTCTCCTTATGTAAATATATCAGAGAGATCTGTCAATCACTTGGAACAGGGTGTGGAGAAGTTGGCTAGAGCCAGCACTGGACTTTTCAGGTCTCTCCTTATAATCCTTTTTCAATCTATGTTTTTTCTGCCTTTTATTCTAACTCTGATTCATGGTTCAAGGTTCCCTTGCTTGGAGGGGTATCATAGCAATTTTTCATCATATATTTAAGTACTTTCAAATACTCTATCATTACCATGTATCATAAGTACTGCCATTGCTAATGATGATCTTTATTCAGCCATTCATTCAATCAGCACATGAAGACCTTGATACCATATGTGACAATAAGTCCTCTGTGTGAAGCTTCCTTCAGAATGGGGATTGTTATGAGCTGCCCAAGGACCACAGGGAAATCTCTGAGCAAACAGCAAGACCTGGGCAGAGGACCTCCCAAACATTAGAAACCAGATCCGGTGTGGGTAGCTTCACATTGTCTGGATCAACCATAAAAACAAACATTAGGCATCGGGCTGACCCTCATGACCTCAGTGTAAATGTTTCACTGTTCTGCACATGAACACTCATTATTTAGAGTTGGTTAAGAGTTTTTATCATTAGTTGTTTCCATCATCCAGACATATGGCAGTCATGAATCCAGGTATTTGAAGGTCATATCGTAGAGTTAGTGACATTCTGGACTATTGTGTAGCATAGTTATACATACTAATTTTGTGGTCAAAATTTAATTATATTTATATTGGAACTCTCTGCCACGTGATGATATTGCTGATTCACTACAAAAAGTTCAAGAAGGGCCTGAATGACTTTCTTGAAAAATGTAATATTACAGGTTATGGGCACTAGATTCTGTGATGGGATGTTGATCCAGGGAACTATTCTGATTGCTATATGTTAAGTCGGGAAGGAATTTTTCCACTAATATGGAGCTATTAGCATCTGCCTCATGGGGTTTTTAACTTAATCTTTATCAACATGTTAGGCTATAGGTGAACTCGATGAACTTAGGTCTACCTTCAACCTTAATAACAATGAAGCTATGAAACTATACTTTACCTACAGAGTTTTGTGGAAAAGTTTTAGGCAGGTGTAGCAAAAATGCTACAAAGTAAGAATTCGATCAAAAATAGAAGTGTTTATAGTTGATGTTTATCAATTATTAAAATGCAATCTGAATGCACAAAAGACAAAATCTGTATCAATTCAATATTTGGTGTGACTGCCCTTTGCCTTTAAAACAACATAAATTATTTTATGTACAATTGCACAAAGTCAGGAGTTTTGTAGGATTATAGTCAACTATTAAGAGTAACTAATCTTACCAAACAAGTGACATTGATCATCTTTTTCATATGTACAGTGGCAAGTAAAAGTTTGGGCACCCCTGGTCAAAATTACTATTATTATGAACAGTTAAGCAAGTTGAAGATTAAATGATCTCTAAAAGACCAAAAGTTAAAGATGACACATTTATTTTGTATTTAAAAAAAAAATAAAAAAATCATCCAAAGACATACTGATAGATGATTAGATTGTGAGTCCCATCGCCCATCGGGGACAGCGATGATAATGTGCGCAAACTATAAAGCACTGCAGAATATGTTGGCGATATATAAATAAAAGATTATTATTATTATTATCTTTTGAATTTTAAAAACTACAAAAATAAAATGACCCGATGCAACAGTTTGGGCACCCTTGGAAATTTGTGTGCTCATATAACTTTGACCAAGGTTTCAAAGCTTAATTAGCCTGTTAGGGTTATGGCTTGGTCATTATCATTGGTAGGAAAGTCCAGATGATGCAAATTTCACAGCTTTATAAAAACCCGGTCTCCTCTAACCTTGTGCCAAAAAAACAGCAGCCATGGGATCTTCTAAGCAACTACCTAGCACTCTGAAAATGAAAATGGTGGAGGCCCACAAAGCAGAAGAAGGCAATAAGAAGATAATAGAGTGTTTTCAAGTGGCCCTTTCCTCAGTTCGAAATGTAATTAAGAAATGACGGTTAAAAGGAATAGTAAAGATAAGGTCTGGAAGATCAAACAAATTTTCAGTGAGAGTTGCTTGTAGAATTGCTAGAGAAGCAAATCAGAACCCCAAAAGACCTTCAGAAAGATTTAGCGGACTCTGGAGTTGAGGTATATTGTACTACTGTTCAGAGAAGCTTGCACAAATATGGCCTTCACGAAAGAGTCATCAGAAGAAAACCTCCCCTGCGTTCTCATCGTAAAATTCAACTTCAGAACCATGTAAAATAACATCTAAACAAGGCTGTTGCATTTTGGAAACAAGTACTGTGGACCGATAGGGTTAAAATAGAACTTTTTGGCCACAATGATCAAAGGTATGTGTGGAGCAAAACAGTCACAACATTTCAGGAAAAGAACATGTCGCCAACCATTAAACAATCCTGACATGAGCTGTATATATGGCGCCGCGGGACCTGTATTCCCACAAACCGCCGTATAGATACGGCACCGTTATCGCGCGGGCTCACACTGAGCGCTGCCGCATGTGTCAGCTCTATGTGAGAAGCAGTGACACCCATGATCGGTGCTTGCACCGATGGTGGGCGTTTAACCCCTGGGATGCTGCTGTCAATAGTGACAACAACATCGTCTGGCATCGCAGAGAGAGGAAGCTCCCTCTGTGTTCCCATCGGCACAACGCGATGAGATCGCGTTGTGTTGATGGTCTCCATGGTGACCCCGGGCTCAAAAATGGCCGTGGGGTCACCCAGGGACGGTGGCCTGTCAGTTAATGCTGAGAGCTGACACACCTCTTCCCTGCATATAAAATGCTGCTCTAATGCTCTGCAATGCGGAAGCATTGCAGAGTATTAGATCAGCAATCTGTCATTGTGAAGTTGATGTCCCATCCTGGAACAATGTAAAAAAGTAAAAATAAGTGAATAAAAATTGTAAAAATCTAAAAAAAAAATCACCAAATAAAGAACAAAAAAAGAAAAATATTAATCCAATAAATACATTTATTTATGTAAAAAAAAAAGGACACCCATTTTGTATTGCCGCGTCCGGTATGATCCCACCTATAAAACTGTACCACTAGTTAATCCTGTAATGCCAGTGTCGCTGCATTGCCTTTCTCGGCAGAGACACCGAAGCTCTCACTGCTGCAGCCCTGCACCTCCCTCTCTGCCTCCTGCCTTGTCTCCTCTCTCTGCTTCCCTCCTCAAGCAGAGGTGCCGGCATACTCACCGCTGCAGTCTTGTACCCCATCCTCATTCTCTTGCAGCTGCCCGGGGTCTGCACACTGCTCACAGATCCCCAGGCATACTGCTTAGGGCGCGCGGTCCCAGCTTCTTAAAAGGACAGCATGCTGTGTCCTAAAGTGTTCCCAGCCAATGACTGGGAATCACTTATGATTTTAGGCACCTCCTTCAGGTGGGAAGTGCCTGTGCAATGTTGTAAATGTGTTTTTAACATCTTTATCAGTCCTCAGGTCCAAGCGCTCGTATTCCTAAATACCAGCCTGTCTACCAGCCATGTCCGCCAGCCTGTCTACCAGCCGTGCCTGCCAGCCTGCCTATCCACTGACCCAGCCTGCACCTGCCAGTGCATATCTTCTCATCAGCTGATCCTGTCTGCATCCGTGGTAACTGTCGTCCTATTCCGGCTGCCTGCATCTAATGGACATTCCCTAAGGTTGCCCAATTACCCGTTCCTAATGGGTCAGCAGCCATCTACCCAAGGTCAGTCGTGGAATAGCACATGGACCACCTCCCTTTTCACTCCTCAGATCTCAGTGTCGTACACTGCTGCTTATCTATGGTCAGATTGGGTGAGGCTCCTAGTTACGCCCCTCTAGGTATTTCTTGGTGTTCGTCACAGTGGTTCCACCACCCAGCCTTCAGTGAATAACATTAAAATAATAAATAAAAAACAAGGCTATTCTTTATCATCATACCCACATCAAAAAATAGTTTTTATTGTGTAAAAGCGCCAAAACATAAAAAAAGATATGCCATATTTTTCAGACTGTAGATGAGAAGACTGGGCTGTGGGTGCTGACAGAGCACCAGGTCTGGAACTGCTGGGGCTGAGCCTACTGATGCAGGGGGGAAGGAGATTGGAGACGGAGCAAACCCTTAACCTGTGTAGAAGGGGTGTGGTGAGCCAGGGAGGTTGCATGGGAAAGGAAGGGGGTTTCCCACCAGAGAGAGGAGTCAGAGAGGACAGGCGTTGAGCTGCGGGGAAAGATAGGCTGCATAGTAGCATTTACGGCCGGGTATAGCGAGGACTCCCAGGTTTTGGCAGGTGTGCGGCGGAATGCACGTCGAATGGAGGATTGCGGTTAACACCACTTTGCTGCGCTGCATCATAGTGCACTAGGGGGTCAGTGAGTAAGATCGTTGACAACCCGCTGCCGCCTGAAGTGAGACCGATTTGTTAGGCGGGGAAGCCAGAAGAACTCAGCTCCGGCCTCAGCCGGCAGCCGACCAACCATCTGACTCAGGAGAAGAAACTGACAACCGAGTCACGCTAAGAGGAATATATCTGCCATTCTGAATTACTCTTTGTTAGGGTTCGAGTTCCCAACGCTGCACAAGGGGAATCTCGAGCCATTCCCGCTGCGGTCCCCCATCCGTCTCCGGCCGCAGTGGAGCCTGCTCAGCAGAGATGCCGGTCCCAGCGCCTTGCCCATTCCAATTCTGTGCAGAGACTTGCTGCTGCCCCTCCTGGATCTTCTATTATAGCCAGTGCTGGAGCAGACGTCTTTAGGACGAAGTCCTGCGTTTCCCCTTCTGAGCATGCCCAGGGTAAGATCTCTCATTGGAGATCAGGGGTCACATGTTCAGGTTTTGCAGCAGCTCCTATTGGTCCGCCGGGAAGGTCCTGAAACTACATGTGTTTTGGAACAGTTTCTCATAGGTCCTTTTTCTGGCAGGTCCTGTAGCTGTTACTATAAAAGGGTGGCATGGCTGGGCCGCCATGCGCTAGTATCAAATCTGTTACGTGCTTGTACCAGTGAGGTCATGTATGCATGTGGTTAGGTCTGGCTGAAATAAGCCCCTAGAATACCGGCACCTCCGGTGAGGAGATTGTATGCACGTGTTCAGGGCTCGGCTGAAAACGCCATTAGAATACCGGCTGCTCCGGTGAGGAGATTGTTGCTTGTGTTCTGACTGCATGACCTCAGACTGCAATCCGCTTAGCAGTCATCTGTGTTCCCTGTGAGTCTAACAGGACACAGTCTTTTTCTCAACGGCTCTGTGACGCAACAGGGTTTGCTTTATAACGCTGGTTCAGCGCCCTAGCGTTTTACTTTGCGGCTCATTGAAGCTAAGTGAGTTCGCATTTATCGCCATATAGCGCTGTGGCATTCCCGTTAGCGGCTCTGCGGATTAACAGAGTTCGCACTAACTGCCACAGCGCGCTACGGCGTTTATTTTAGCGACTCTGCGGGATAACAGAGTTCGCTACTTTCGCCATCTTACTAGCAACGGGCTTCGCCTGCACGGTGGACCCCGGGCTGCGAACGCACCTCTCTACAATATCTATTAGGTGCGTTCCGCAGACCCTAACACTCTTTCCCCTGTTTTTCACACTCATGCTTTATCTGTTTATTTCATGTTGCTCCTTGCGAGGAGGTTACCACTGTATTGATAAAATAAGTAATTGTTAACCCCTGCTCTGTGCTTCTGTGTCACTGCATCCGAATACCTGTGTTACAGGACAATAAGATTCACTGGACCATAAGATGCACCTAGGTTTTAGAGGAGGAAAATAGAAAAAAATTGACGCAAAAATGTGATAAATTCTGTACTAATATCCCCCATCCTGGTATATTTAAATTCAGGTATACATTGCCCCCTCATCACCATCCTGATGTTATGGACTGACCTGGATTGGAGTGGTGGTATTGCAACCACTAAGGGCAGAACCGGCAAGTAGCATAGTCAAGGATAGCCAAGAAGTCAGTACACAGGAGCAGCAATGTAATCTTAGAATGAAGGAGCATTTGAAAGGAAGCTTGAGTAGAGGCTGGTAGCTCAATAATCTCGCAAGGAAGGGAGTACTATGCCAGGTTTAAATAGGGCATTCAATCAGGGTGGAGACAATCAAGAACTCGGTGGAAACAATCAGGAACTCACGGTGGAGACAATCAGAAACAACACAGGTACAAGTATCTGCGTTAACATGTAACTGTCCAGTGAGCTGAATAGCTCAGAGGGAAGAGCTACTGCCTCATGCACAAGAGCTGCTGGGTTCGAGCCCTGACACCTGGTATGCATGGTCCCCTCATCCCCATTCTGGTATGCATGGCCCCCTCATCCCTATCCTAGTATGCATGGCCCCTTCATCACTATCCTGGCATGCATGGCCACCTCATCCCTATCCTGGTATGCATGGCCCTTTCATCCCCATCCTGGTATGCATGGCCCTTTCATCCCCATCCTGGTATGCATGGACCCCTCATCCCCATCCTGGAATGCATGGTCCCCTCATCCCCATCCTGGTATGTATAGCCCCCTTATCCCTATCCTGGTATGCATGGCTCCCTCATCCCTATCCTGGTATGCATGGCTCCTTCATCCATATCCTGGTATGTATGGCTCCCTCATCCCCATCCTTATATGCACTGCCCTCTCATCCCTATCCTGGTATGCATGGCCCCCTCATCCCTATCCTGGTATGCATGGCTCCCTCATCCCTATCCTGATATGCATTGCCCCCAACCCCAAACTGGTATTCATGGTCCCTCTCAGAAAAATATTTAAAAAACCCAAACCATTCTACTTACCTTCCCTGCGTTTCCTCACAGCATCCTGTTATGATGCCAGCAGCTGATTTCAGCTTGTAACCAGCGCATGACAGTGATGTCATGCACTGCTTACAAGCTGAGGACAGCTATCGGAATACTCACTGCTCCCCATGCCCGTGACTATGGGCATGTGAAGCAGTGAATATTCATTGATTTTTAATAGCAGCCACAGTGTTAGCTGCAGCCCCTGGGAGCAGTGAATATTCGTTCTCTCTAATAGTGGGCACACATGATCGCCCAGCAGCTGCAGGAGCTATTAAAGAAAAATGAATATTCACCTCTCTCCACGCCCATAGTCCCTCCCACCTCTTGGAGTAAATAGAGGTGGAAGGAATTATGGCCATGGGGAGCAGTGAATATTAATTTCTCTTTAGCAGTGGGCACAGGAGTTAGCTGCAGCAGCCATCTCCTGCCTCTTGTGACCCGCTCGTCCGCCGATGCCGCTACTCCAGCCCCCATCCACAGCAGGTACATCCAGACTATAAGACACAACCCCCATTTTCCTCCAAATTTTTGCATCTTATAGTCCGAAAAATACTGGTAATTGTGGTATTGCTGTAATCATACTATCCCCAAGAATAGAGCTGCCTTATCAATTTTACCACATACGGAATGGCATAAACCCCCCCCCCCAAAAATAATTCCTGAATTACTGCTTTTTGTTTATTCCGACTCCCAAAAATCGGAATAGAAAGCGCTCAAAAGATGTAATTTGCGCAAAGATGGTACCAATAAAAACATCAACTTGTCCCGCAAAAAACAAGTTCTCAGATGACTCTGTGGGCCAAAATATGGAAAAATTATAGCTATCAAAATATGGCGATACAAAAACTAGTTTTTGCAATAAAAAGCGTCTTTTAGTGTGTGACAACAGCCAAACATAAAAACCTGATATAAATCTGGTATCGCTGTAATTGCACCGACCCGAAGAATAAAGTCGACTATTCGCTTATACCACATGAGGAATGGCGCAAAAAATAAATAAAACCAACTTTTCACATGCTGTTAATATTTTCATTCTGCCTCACAAAGATCTCAGTAAGGCTCGGCTCACATTTATTATGCCCTCTGTGCTAAGCACTTACATTGGGGTTTCTGTGTAAATCTCTGAAAAACGTGATTCAGACGGAATCACAGGTGGAAGATTCTCTATAATGTGACAAATTGAGGCACTGTGGACGCCATCTGGCCACCTATGATCCAGAGCTGCCTGTCTTTTTAAGCGGGCATAAAAGTGCAGTTGACCACAGTTTTGTGCACCTGTGAAAAGAAGGACATCACTGTACAAAGGCCAGATAGAGTCCAGAGTAACTCTGCTGCTGCATTTTAGTGAATGAATCCCTCGGGATTCTCATCTGAATCACATCACTTGAATATTTAGATCCCGATGTAAGTGCTCAGCGTAGAGTGCCAAATAAATGTGATCCTAAATGTAAAATGTTGCCCTTCGAAACCTTCAAGTCAATCCACAAAAAAAGCAAGTCCCACTCAGCTCCATTATCTGTTAACGGAAATATAGGGGATTTCCATGTTACTGGTAATACAAAGGCTCTGGAAAAACGCAATAGTGCCTCACCCCCAAAAGAAATTCATCCATTTCTGCACTCCTAAATCCAAATGCCCCCTCCCTTATGAACACCTCAGTGTGCCTAAACCATTTTTAGCGTCTACATGTTTGGCATTTCTGTAGCGATGACAGCCTAATTTACAGGTGCATGTCTCCAGAAGCATGGGCACTGCCACGTATGGGGACTACCACGTACTGGGGACTACAACGTACTGAGCACCTCTCTGGCAGTTTTCAATTTTCACTCAGCAACATCCACTGCTGCTTGTTTCTGGAAAACACCCATGGAGTCAAAATCGTCATTACATCTGTACTGTAGATAAATTCCCAAAGGGTTATAATTTCCAAAATGCGTCACTTGAGGGGGGATTCTTCTTTTCTAGCGCTTAGCGGCTCTTTATATGGAATCTGCAAACTATTCTAGCAAAATCTGCACTCCAGGAGTAAAATAGCGGTCTGTCCCTCCTGAGTCTTGCCATATGGCTAAGCAATACTGTGCAGCCACTTATGGGATATTTCCACATTCAGAAAAAATTGTAGGACAAATTGTGTTTTTTTCCAATTCCCAGTGTGAAAATGTATAATCTGGGGCTAAAACAAAATTTTAGTGGTAAAAATGTAATTATTTTTTCTTCACTGCCCAATGGTATAAAATTCTGTGACACACCTGTGGTATCAATATGATCACTACACCTGTATATGAATTAATTGCAAGGTGTAGTTTGTAAAATGGGGTCACTTATGAGGGTTCTGCTATTCTGGTACCGATGTGACATGGCACCCTCAAACCAGTCGAGCAAAATCTGAACTCCAATATGGTGCTTCTTCTATTCTTAGCTTTGCACTGTGCCTCAAAAGCAGTTTTCGGCCACATATGTGGTATCAGTGTATGCAGAAGAAATTTCACAACAAATTTTGGTGTCCATTTCCCCTTGTTAACCTTGTGAAAATAAAAAATTTGGGGCTAAAAGAACATTTTTGTGGAAAGAAAATTAGATTTTTTTTATTTTCATAGCTCAACATTATTAACTTCTGTGAAACACTTAAGGGTTCCATGAGGAATTCCTCTAGTTTCCAAAATGTGGAGGGTTTCCACTGTTTAGAAACATCAGGGGCTCTCGAAACGCGACATGACACCTGCAGAACATTCCATCAAAATCTCCAATCCAAAATGTTACTTCATCCTTTTTGAACCCTGCCGTGCGCCCAAACAATAGTTACCCCAACATATGAGGCATCCGCATGCTCAGAAGAAATTATACAACAAATTTTTGGGTCCATTTTTTCCTGTTACCCTTTTGAAAATAAAAAAAATTGGGGCTAAAAAACATTTTTTGGGGGAAAATGTGTTTTTTTTATTTTCACTGCTCAAAGTTATAAACTTCTATCAAGCAAATGGGGGTTCAATGTACTCACCACACATCTAGAAAAGGTCTTTCAGGGGTCTAGTTTCTAAAATGAGGTCACTTGTGGTGGATTTCCACTCTTTAGACACATCAGGTGCTCTCCAAACTCAACATGGCATCCGGTAATGATTCCAGGATTTTGCATTCAAAAAGTCAAATGGCGTTCCTTCCATTCCGAGCCCTGCCGTGCACACAAACAGTAGTTTTCTCCACATTTTGTGTATCGGCGTACTCAGGAGAAATTGCACAACAAATTATGTGGTGCAATTTGTGAAAATGCAAGATTTGGTGTTAAAAGATTCTTGTGCAAAAAATGTGATTTTTTTATTTTTGCGTCTCAATGTTATAAACCTCTGTGAAGCACTTAGGGGTTCATAATGCTCATCACACATCAAGATAAGTTCCCTGAGGGATCTAGTCTCCAAAATGGTGTCATTTGTGAGCAGTTCCATTGTTTAGGCACATTAGGGACTCTCCAAATGCGACAAGGCATCCGCTAATTATTCCAGCAAATTTTACATCCAAAAAGTTAAATGGCGCTCCTTCCCTTCTAAGCTCTGCCATGTGCCTAAACATACTAAGAAGATAATCAAAAACATAATTCATGTAATGGGGTAAGAGCATATTCGTATCAGGCTCTCCCACAATATAATCAAAATATAAGTACGGTTGAGTACTCCAAATGTAATATCAAAAAGTTAGGAAAAACGGAGTAGCAACAAGCCACAATGATGAATAAAAATGTAATATTTATTGAAAAAATCACAATAAAAACAGATTGAACAAAATAAACATATCTACTCCCCTTTGAGAAAGCAAGCATGCGAAACGCATGTGAGAGGCTGCCAGGGGGGCTGCAGCGGTCTGGACACACTATGGGTAAGCTATTGAATGGGTGCTGTGGTTTGTTATAGTACTGACACATGGATATAGCTCATTGGTATTTACATTGATTTTTCATTTGGTGTTATGTGCATTTATGATATCTACCCACCCAGCTTTCCCAGGTCTCATTATTTTTTTGACCCATCCCCTGTCTTCCCTCATGTGTCCTCCATTTGTATGTACTGTATTTATGTTTATTTTCTTCAGTCTGTTTTTATTGTGACTTTTTCAGTAAATATTACATTTTTATTCATCAATTTTGGCTTCTAGCTACTCCCTTTTTCCTAAGTTTTTGACATGTGCCTAAACAGTGTTTTCCCCCCACATATAGGGTATTGGTGTACTGAGGAAAAATTGCACAACAAATTTTGGGGTCCAGTTTTTCCTGTTACTCTTGCAAAAATAAAAAATGGGATCTAAAGTAAAATTTTTGTGAAAAAAGTTAAATGTTCATATTTTCCATCCACATAACATTAATTCCTGTGAAGCAACTGAAGGGTTAATAAACTTATTGAATGTTGTTTTGAACACCTTGAGGGGGGGGGGCAGTTTTTAGAATGGTGACACTTTTGGGTATTTTCTGTCTTATAGGTCCCCTAAAGTCACTTTTATTGGAGAACTTTTAACCCTTACAACTTCCTAAAACAAAAATTATGTTTAAAAAATTGTGCTCATGTAAACTAGATATTTGGGAAATGTTATTTATTAACTATTTTTGCAACATAAGTCTCTGATTTAAGGGCATAAAAATTAAAAGTTTAGAAAATTTAGCAATTTTGAAATTTCTGATATTTTCACAAATAAGAGCAAATCATATTGAACAAATTTTACTGCAATCGTGAAGTACAATATGTCACAGCAAAACATTCTCAGAGTCAGCGGGAGCTGTTGAAGCGTTCCAGAGTTATTACCACATAAAGTGACAGTGGTCAGAATTGAAAAATTTGGCTTGGTCAGGAAGGTAAAAACAGACTTTGGGGGTGAAGGGGTTAAGCATGGGAGAGGATCAATCATGATTTAGGATTGTGTTGCAGCCATTGGCACATCGGGAACTTTTCACGGGTAGAGGGAAAAATGGATTCAATGAAATTTCACCAAATTCTTGATGCAAACATAACACCATCTGTAAAAAAAGCTGAATTTGAAAAGAGGATGGCTTCTACAAATGGATAATGATCCTAAACACAGAACAAAATCCACAATAGACCACCTCAAAAGGCGCAAGCTGAAGGTTTTACAATGTCCCTCAGAGTCCCCTGATCTGAACATCATTGAAAATTTGTGGCTAGACCTCAAAATAGCAGAGGATGCAAGACAACCCTGAAATCTCACAGACTGGAAGAATTTGACAAGGAAGAATGGATGAAAATCCCTTAAAAAAGAATTGAAAGACTCTTGGCCGGCTACAAAAAGTGTTTACAAGGTGTGATACTTTCAAAAGGGGGTGCCACTGGGTACTAACCATGCAGAGTGCCTTTTCGTAATTTTTAAAATGTTAAAAACAAAAATATTCTTTCTTTGCCTAAAATATAAAAGGAAATATGTCATCTTTAACCTTAGGCCTTTTAGAGATCATTTCATCTTCAACTTGTGTAACTGTTCACAATGACAGTAATTTTGACCAGGGGTGCTCAAACTTTTACATTACAAGTGACAGTCTTTTCCCATGGAACGAGTGTGAAAAAAATTAGCAGCATGCACTATTCTCTTCCGTATTTTGGATAAGACTCACCCATTCAAGTCTACAGGTGCGCAGAATAAATAGGATCCCATATGAATCATCTGTAAAGCATCTGATTTTTCTGGATATATTGCAATTATTATACTAGGAAACTGTACTTGACCATGTACATCTAAAACTGATGACATATAAATATGGATGGCACATGGATGCTAAAACTGGACACACAGATGGAATACAGATGAAGAAAATGTGTGAATATCATTCGAGTTTTCTGGATGAATACTGGATGGTGTTTCATACACTCATCTGTACTGGAACTTAAAAGAAGGAAAACTGTGCTGATCTGCACTACCTATGGGAAAGGAGAAGGCCAAGGTTATCTGGTGTGCCCTGTTTACTAGGCCACATGGCAGCTGTTTAGGCCTACAATGCCCATGCCAATACCCCAAGTAGATCTTCACTTTTGTCAGCCATGTCTCCAGTTCCTCGAAACCATGCCAGGATTATGCCATATTCCTGATGTATTATGACTAGGATTATGGCAAAGTGTGATGGCTGTGTCCCATGTATAATAGACCTTGCAACTTGTTTCACAGGGTGCACTATTGGGGAGTGAATAATGTACATTTCCCAGATATCAGGAAACACAGGCTGTTCTGCAGACACAAAACAAACATCTCCTTCTAAGAATTTAGTGGGATGTGATCTCCGAGGAAAACGGACCTTGAATTTATCAGAAAAGATGTTCAGGATTTTTTTTCTTCAGGTCACAACTTCCCATCAGTTTGCACATGACGCCCATGTCTACGTATGAATCAGGATAAGCTACCTTCACCATCATGACATGGGGACCATGTATACAAACCTTTATATCACACCTGCCTGTATAATAGAAGAAAACTCACACAAGATCTGACTAAGTAGAGATACAATGTCTGTAGTCAGTTCAATGTAAGTACAAGGAGTGTACAATAATGGCAGAAAGTCCAGCTGAGCCCAACGTATAGCACATATTGGAATGTCTACTGCTCCCGCATGGAGGATGCGTCCCCTGTCCCTGCAAAAACAAACACTCAAAGAAATATGAGGGGGGCTCAGGAAGCCAAAGGGTGGCCCATCCACACGGGGGCTTCCTCATTCCCAGTACACAATTCCCTAACATCACAGATCATTGTTTGAAGAAACCAGGACCATGTAACCGATTAACTCTTCAATGTACAAGGCATTGACCCATCGGACTATTCAATGATGGACTCTATATTCAATGTCAGTGGACATAACATTCAAGCTGAGCAGGTGTTCATCAAATTATATTTATTTGGAAATGTGGATAGTTTTAGTTAGGCTTTATTGACTTGGAGGGGTTAAGAACTGCATTAGAACAGCAAACTCTACTATATTTGTAGATTTTTATGTGATTGCTGAGCCCCATTTCTACTTTTTCAGAAGTCGCATGCAAAATGAAAAGAATAACTAGATTGGCTGCTGTTGGTAGATGTGCACATATCTCATTTTGATATACAGGTGCTTCTCACAAAATTAGAATATCATTAAAAAGTTAATTTATTTCAGTTCTTCAATACAAAAAGTGAAACTCATATACAGTATTATGTAGAGTCATTACAGAGTGATCTATTTCACGTGTTTATTTCTGTTAATGTTGATGATTGTGGCTTACAGCCAATGAAAACCCAAAAGTCATTATCTCAGTAAATTAGAATAATTAACAAAACACACCTGCAAAGGCTTCCTAAGCGTTCAAAAAGGTCCCTTATTAGTCTGTTTCAGTAGACTCCACAAACATAGGGAAGACTGCTGACTTGACAGATGTCCAGAAGGCAGTCACTGACACACTCCAAAAGTAGGCTGTTCAGAGTGCTGTATCCAAGCATATTAATGGAAAGTTGAGTTGAAGGAAAACGTGTGGTAGAAAAAGGTGCACAAGCCACCGGGATAACTGCAGCCTTGAAAGGATTGTTAAGGAAAGGCC
>VIAB01013268.1:32991-43594 GCA_009801035.1 Oophaga pumilio
TCTTCCTCCGACTTCTCCAATTCCTCCACTTGCAGCTGCTGAATCTTCCGCCTACACCTCAACATATGCCAGCTTTTCCACCTCCCTAACTGGGCTGTACCTCCCCCCCCCCCCCCCAGGGCCGGCATCAGCACCCGGGCAAGTGCCGGGGCCCTGAGCAGGTGGGGGGGCCCAATCGCCATCAGAGACACCAGTGTACTATGAGGGGCCCTGTGCCGGTGCCCAAGAGTGGGCCTCCCCTGCTTGCTCAGGGCCTCAGCACTTGCAATACTTACCTCTCCCTGCTCCAACGCTGTGACATTCAGGTCACAGTGCGATGACATCACGTCTGTGCGCCCTCTGCCTGAACAGTCAGTGCAGAGAGGTGGAAGATGGTGAGCTGAGGAGTCCAGAGTAGAGCAGTGCCCAGCAAGGAGAGGTATTTCATTTTTTTAATGTTTGGAGCAATATATGGGGAGCATTATACACTGGAGTATCATATATGGGGCCTATCATACACTTGAGCATCATAGATAGGGCCCATCATACACTGGAGCATCACATACGGGGCCCATTATTCACTGGAGCATCATATGTGGCCCATTATATATGGAGCATTATATAGGCCCATCATACACTGGAGCATCATCCATGGGGCCCATCATACACTAGAGCATTATAAAATGTGCCATCATACACTGGAGCATCATATATGGGGCCCATTATACACTGGAGCATCATATGGGGCCCATTATATATGGAGCTTTATATAGGCCCATCATATACTGGAGCATCATCCATGGGGCTCATCATATACTGGAGCATCATATGGGGCCTATCATATACTAGAGCATCATTTGGGGTTCATTATTTATGGGGCATCACATGGAGCCCATTATATATGGAGCACATATGGGTCCTATTCTGTATGGAGCATTATATGGAGCCCATTCTATATGGGGCACCTATGTTGTGGCCATAATACTGCATGGAGGACTATACTGTCCGTTTTTTGAGCTACTATAGTGTAATGAAGGAACAGCCACCATCTTGGATTGGCCAGTACCAGCCTCCATTTTGTCTGAATTCACAGGGCCACAGGCAGCTGGCTGCACCTGGCCCCCATGGCCTTAGGCATATTGAAGACAATAGGGTTTAGTCTCCACTGTGAATAGCCAGGCCTTTTAGTATGTAAAGTAGGCCAGGCCAAAATAGTACTTCAAAGCTGGGGGCTTCAATTAGATTATGCCTGCCAGCTAGACACAGAAAACACACCCATTATATTTCCCAGACCCTACTGCTCCATTCTAGGATTATGAACTATGAGCACATCTTTGCAGGTACAGACTCCTAAAAAATATCTGCGTGATCCTGCGGACCTTGGGCATCTGACAGTGCAACTCCCGAGTCGGTGATGGCTCGGGGGCCTGAGATATAGAGATTGGCCCTCCACAGAGACACAATCGGGCCAGGTTTGATCTCCACGCGACAGGCAAAATATACTGCATCTGCTGGTACCTCTCGTGTCCTGATCCAATCGTCCTGGAGAAAGTTAACCCCTTTGTTAGATATTGGGAATAAATTCTGCAGTGAGCTAAGGGCAGAGATTATCAGCCCACCCTCTGACACCGAGGGGAGGGACCTAGCAGGTTTAAGAACTGTGATCGGACGGCAGACTCTCTATTCTCACAGAAGTCAAAACGATGAAGATCTAAGAAGGAACAAGAGACAGATCTGCCAAGGGAGCAGTGGCACACGTTTTGGGGGACTGTCCAACAACTAAGATTCTCGCCTGTGGATCGCAGAGCTCCCTGCCTCCACATGCAACCTACAACCTGGTAATATTGAACTCTAGCTAATACCTCTAAGCCTTGTACCATTATTGTTGTATTTTGCTCTGACTGCAAGTCCACTGTAACTCCATTGTATAGCTTACTGTATATTTCTGTAATGATCTAGTGCGCCCTTAAGGCAATTAAACCAGAAAATTTATTTTGGGCTGATGCTTTTACTCTGATCACGAATCTTAGAATACCCAGTGGGTAACAGGACACCCTCCCCGGCGTCCATCTTTTCTAGGTGCAGTTCCCTTACTGATCTGAGAGACAAAGCAGGTGCCGGAGAGCTGTGCCTGTGTAGTTACGTCACATTGGTGACGTGGAAGGAAGGGAGTTGTCCTTCACATTTTAGTGGCAGCAGTGGGATCAGAGTAATAGTGTGCGTGGGACCCCTACTCCCAGACACTAAAGACTACAGCGTTAACTTTCACTGCTGGGGTCTTAAGGTCAGCCCAGCACTAGACGGTCAGAGTGTAAAAATAATAAGTTGTGTGCAAGGTCAGGGTTGCAGCTGTCAGTAACCAGAGGTTCCCAAGATGACAGAAGGCACCAGAAGTAAGGCAAAGGGGGAGGCCAATGCTATGGTCTGAGGGGTTTGATAACTATGAAGGCGAGGGGGAGCTCAGCCAGGGCTCCCCAAGGAGCCAGACCCCCATGCTTAGTCCCGCAGTGGACTGTCCACCCCCTGCCCATCCCAGCCTGTCCAGATTGGAGGTCCTTTTCCAAGCGGCTATGGCACAGCTCGAGGCTGGTAATGACGCCGCCCATGACAGACTCCTGGTGACAGCAGAGAAAGCAGCAGAGCATGAGCATGCAGAACGTGTGCTGCAGGCTGCGGAATGCTGTGGAGCACCAGCACCGACTGGAGATGGCTCAGCACGGGTTCCCACTGGAAGCTCCAGCCCCACCGGAGACCAAGGCTTCCAAGGTCCGGGTGGAGGACTTTCCCTTGCTTCAAAAGGAAGAAGACCTGGATTCCTTTCTGCTGGCCTTTGAGAGAACCTGCCTACAACACCATCTGGCCCTGAATCAGTGGGCAAGGTACCTGACACCCATTAAAGATGTAAGTCCCTGGAAGTTTTGGGGGACTTACCTGCCGGGGTTGAGCAGGACTACAACAGCATCAAGCGGGCCCTGATCCAGCACTACAACCTCACCCCGGAGTCGTACCACAGGAAGTTCAGGAGCCTGCAGCGTGGTTCAAAGGACACCTGGACCGACCACATGCGGGCCCTGCTGAAAGCTGCAGAGCACTGGACCTCGGGTCTAGAGCTCACCACCCGCTAGGAGGTCCAGGAACTGCTCGTCATGGAGCAGTTTATGTGGCACTGCCCAGAGGACCTCCAGCAGTTTATCAGTGACTGGAAAAGAAAGGGGGCTTCTGCTACAGCCGCCCTGGCAGACGAGTATACCAACAGGGAGCCTGAGCTGAAGAAGCCTGCCAGCAGCAACTGGAGAGGGGATAAGCCCAATCCTGCCCTGACCCCATATCCAGCCCCCAGAGTGCAAGGGGTGTACCCCCCTGCTGCCTTCTCCTGGCCAGGAACAGAACCCAGGCGTTGTCATCATTGCAACCAGCCGGGACATTTTAAGGCTGCGTGTCCCCAGCGCCATAAGGCCCTGTCCCAGAAACCATCCACTGTTTTGTGTGTGGGAGGGGTGGTGGGAGGTCCCTGGACAATTACCAACCCATTACCATCAGCCGCTCAGCGGTAATGGGACTGCGGGACACAGGCGCTGAACGAACCCTGGTACGTCCTGAGGTGGTGTCCCCTCAAGACTTGGTGCCTGGGAAAACCCTTTCCATCTCCGGAATTGGAGGCGTTGAACAGACGCTGCCAGTCGCCAAGGTGTATTTGGACTGGGGCGCCGGGAGGGGGATGCGGGAGGTGGGAGTAACGCCAAATATTCCTGCCAATGTGTTGCTTGGGACCGATTTGGGGCGGCAAGTGTCACAGTATGTGGCCACTGAACCCCAAAGTTTGGCTCCCCAAGAATGTCATGACTCTACTGTGAATGTTAATGTATTGAATGTGTCTCCAACAGTGGAGGAGGGAGTGAAACCTGATGGTAAGCCATGCACTGACACTACACACACAGGGCTCACAGTGAGGACAGGTGAGGGGGCTGCAGGGGAGAGCTCAGAGGCGGTGGGAGGGGCTGCTATGGGCAGAATAGGGCCCCTAAGGGAATCCAGCCTGCTAAGTCTAGGGCCCCTGCAGAAAGAGGAACAGGCCATGGGGAGGGGATGTCCCAGGAGAGGAGCCACCAGCTAAGACCCCAGTTGCAGGAGTTCCCCACACCTGGGATTTCAGGAGGCCAGGGAAGTCTGCCTGACCCAGCAACTTGGTCAGGGGACGAGGGGAAGCTGGCGCTACCCGTGGTCTCAGTGGTCGTGGCCGCTGTTACCAGGAGTGGGAGCGCCGAAGCCCAAGGAGCCTCGCGGAGGTCCGGCGGTTTCCCCCTCTCCAACCAAGTGGCTGCCGAGTCAGACAGCAGCCAGGAGACAGATTCCGGGGAGCTGACAGAGGATGTGGCAGTTTCATCAATTCTTGCCACATCAAGTCAGGGATTTCAGGCAGCGTTGGAAGCGGACGCTAGCCTGAAAACTCTGAAGGAGCAGGCAGCACAGCCTCCCCTGGAGTCTGACCACGAGCGAGTGGTCTGGGACCAGGGACGGCTGTACCGGGTAACGGCCCAGCAGGGTTCACAGAAGTCGTGGCCCAGGGACTGACAGTTAGTGGTACCCTATCCGTTCAGGGCGGAATTGTTGTGGATCGCACACAAGATTCGAATGGACGGACACCTAGGGATCGCTAAAACCAGGGCCAGTCTAGCTCAGCATTTCTACTGGCCTGGAATGAGGACCGAGGTGACGGCCTACTGCCGTTCGTGTGACACCTGTCAGAGGGTGGGGAAGGCGGGGCGGCTTCAAAGCCCCACTGGTATCTCTGCCCATCATCGAAGAGCCTTTCTCGAGGGTGGCTGTGGATCTCATTGGACCTCTGTCCACTCCCAGCCGCTCCGGGAAATGCTTCATACTAACGGTAGTGGACTATGCCACCCGGTATCCTGAGGTGGTAGCTTTGTCGTCCATTCGGGCCAACAAAGTGGCCACTGCCTTACTGGAGACTTTCTCCAGAGTGGGTTTCCCCAGGAAATGCTCACCAACGGAGGGACCCAGTTCATGTCGCAGCTGATGGAGTCTCTCTGTAAGCAGATACAGGTGCAACATTTGGTAGCCAGCCCTTATCGCCCACAGACCAATGGCCTATGTGAGCGGTTCAATGGCACCTTAAAGCAGATGCTGAAGATGTTGGTCGACTCCCACGGGAGAGACTGGGAGCGGTATCTCCCACACCTGCTGTTTGCCTACCAGGAGGTCCCACAGGCCTCAATGGGGTTCTACCCCTTTTGAGCTTCTGTACAGGCGACGTGTATGGGGGGCCCCTTGCTCTGGTGAAGGAAGCATGGGAAGGGGATTTGGCCACCCCTGGAGTGTTGGTCATTGAGTATGTTGTGCGCTTCCAGGACTGAATGATGGCCTTGACACGGCTGGTGCATGACAATATGGCCCAAGCCCAGACTGACCAGAAGCGGTGGTACGACCAGAATGCTTGTGAGCGGACCTACCAGGTGGGTGAAAAGATGTGGGTACTGGTCCCTGTACCTCAAAACATACTTCAGGTGGCCTGGGAGGGTCCATACCTCGTGCATGAGCAACTCAATGCTGTCACCTACCTGGTCACCCTGGACCACGCCCGTGGAAGGAGGAAGGCCTTCCACGTGAACATGATGAAGGCCCATCATGAGCAGGAGGCTTGTGCCCACCCAGTCTGCAAACTTGCCAAGGCGGGTGGATCCATCGTGGAACAATCAGAGAAAAAGTATAATAAATACAGAACTGGTGCACGTGTTTCTATCACCCAATCCTGGTTTTGGCTTTAAGATACTGATGTGAAATACTGACCAAATACTACATAATGTGAACGTGGCCTAAATTGCAGTCTCATATAAACGCCAGTAACAGGCTTATCTTCTTAGGACCATTGTCATGACAGGAAAGAGTGTTTTAAACAGGTCTCAAGCTGAGGAAATCGCATTGAACTGAGGAAGAAGCGATAGATGTGTGGAATGGCGCACATCCCTGTGTTAGTCAGATGATGGTAAAATAACAGATATTAAATGTTGGGAAAGGTGCCATAAAAGAGGAAGACAAAAGAGGAAGACAATAGTATTCGAATGTCGGTAAAAGCGAAGGTTAGAAGATAGCCTATATGGAATTAAGTAATATCTTTGTACAACTAATATACCTACAATAACCTGAAAAAATGCACATGACAGTGAGTTATTACACAACTGCTATATGTAATTTTATTATTTTCTTTAGTTTAAACTGCATCTTTATTTTTTTTTAAAAAATAAGATATACGTGACACAAGTTTCTTCATAATTGTATGAAATGTGACTTCCTAGTGGCTCAAGCCTCACACTAAAATAATTTGGATTTAGTTAGTACTGAGGATTTTTACTTTGCACTGCATACTTTAATTTAGCTCCAAATCAGAATTAATAAAGTCCAATACATATTGTGTTTTAAAAGTGCAGAAACAGCCATAAAAAGTAAAAACATCAACTTTTATTAAATAATATTACTTGTAACCGTAATGGAAATAAAAAGTGAGTCACTCAGATGGAATGGTGACACACATCACAGGAGGTTAAGTAGTTAATAATATAGATATAAGGCAGGCATATTCACATAATAGGAATTCCGAGGGTTTGTGCACACGTTGCGGATTCGTGTGGATTTTTCCGTGCGGAATCTGCAGAATCCGCAGGTAAAATGACCTGTGTTTTACCTTCTGATCCATTGCGGATTTACTGCGGATTTTCTACGTTTTTTTTTGTGCAGATTTGCCCTGCGTCTTTACACCTGCGGATTCCTATAATGCAATAGGTGTAAAAACACTGCGGAATCCGCACAAAGAATTGACACGCTGCGGAAAAAAAACGCTGCGTTTCCGCGTGCAACTTGCTGCAGCATATGCACAGCGTTTTTTGTTTTCCATCGGATAACATGGTACTGTACATCCTTTGAAAAACTGCTGTGGATCCGCAGACGAATCCACACTGTGTGCACAGACCCCAAAAGTACACAATGCAAAGGTGCTAATCAATGTCAAATGGGATCAAAGGTATGAGTAAAAAGAGTCTTCATACACTGAGCACTTTATATTAATAATTACCATGGTCATTACTATGGTATTATTTAGATTGATCCCTTATCCCCTTTCTTGGTATTTCAATAAATACAATAATCTTTGACATTGATATGCGCATGTATTGTAACCAGTGTGGTTAGAGCATACTGGCTCGTATCTGTAGGTGGTTTTTGTCCCAGGTCACACAATCGGCTTCCAGACTTTGTGACTTCTCACATGATCGGGACTTTCCACTTGAAGTGTTTATATATGCGGCCACCACTTCATGTGCTGCACAATGGCCAGTGACTTACCAAATGTTAATAAGTTCTTTAATTGGAGGCTGGTGTTTGAATGGTTGAATTTAGGCGCTTTGTTCAATGGGACACCACCATCGAAAGAATGGTAGTGCTGAACCATTCATTGGAATTGCCACAAGGCTCACAGGAGGATTCTCTATAGATATTGTTTATTTTTAATATTGTCCCATTGCCGGATATCTTTTTCTATATACATTTATATACACTGCCTTGGTAGCACAATTTAATCATACTATTGGTCCCATATGATATATTTTGACCTTTGATCTGTGTTTTTTTGAACACCTATTATGTGAATATCAGTATATCTATATTACCTGTTTAAGCTACTGTGATGTGTCACCATTGCATTTGAGCTACTTTATTTTGTTATTATGGTATAGGTAATGTTATTTAATAAAGGTTATTGTTTTTACTTATGACTTTTGTGTATTTTTTTCTATGTAGGAGTTAGTGGTTATTAGGGTGCTTAGCCTTCATTAATCTCCATGAAGCAGTGATATACGGGATTATATTATGGTACCTATTAAATTACCCAATATGTTATGTCACACTATTGGCAGTATATGAATACTGGCCATCTCACTAGAGGAGAAAAAAAAATCTAAACAATATATAAAAACTGGATACCTGATGGACACCTGTTGTCACAAATGTCTGTGACCTCTCATGGTGTGAAAAGCCATTTTTACACACACACACACGTAACTAGTGTAAGAGCTTTTGTGAAGTCTGGTGGGTAGCAGCACCTGCAGGAGAACTACTAAGCCCAGAAAAAGCAACCCTGCACCCCTGGGATTGAGTGGTGCTAGAGATCAAGGAGGCCAGCCAGTACCTCCTGTACCTGTGGTCGTTGTTGGGACTACAGCGAAATCTGTGCAGCCACATGGGACATAGTGTCCAGGTCCAGATTGCTAATCTGACCTTCTGGGTATTTACCCAGTGGGTGGTGGTCTGCCACCTCTTGGAGGGCTGCCAGCCCTTTTTCTGGCTGCTGGCCCCTTTAATTTTTCAGGCATCTGGTGGTGCAGCATCACATTGGCAGGACACGCAGCGTGCACATGTGGCTGTAGCCATGGCTGGCTTGAGCAGTGTGCATGAAGCAGTGAGAGTGGGCAGCTCCGCTACCTGGCACACAACTAAGAGGAGGGTGCATTACTTATTACTTATACACCATGATTGCACGCAGCATCCTCATCTTCTGTGTGCAGATCTGCTTCCGAGGTCCAATCAGCCAGGAGGGTCGTCAGAGAGTAGAGCATCAGCGTTCAGAGGAGCAGCACAGGACCGCAGAAGGAGATGAGAGAGGGTGGGCATTGGACAGATAAATTAAACATGGCAGGTTAGAGCATGTTTTCCTATGCGTGCGAGCTTGCATGTGTTTTCCCTTGTGTGAGCGTGCATGTGTGATTTCTCGTGTGAGTGTGCATGTGTTTTCCCATGTCTGAGCATGAATGTGTGATTTCCAAAGTGTGTGAGCGTGAATGTGTTTTTCCTGTCTTTGAGTGTTCATATGTGTGTCTTTTGCAATACCTTTGAGCGTGCATGTGTGTATTTTCCAATGTGTGCATGTGTGTTTTAATGTATGTGGGTGATTGTGCATGTGTGTTTTCACGTGTGTGGGTGAGCGTGCATGTCTTTTGCAATGCGTGTGAGCGTGCATGTGAATTACTTCTCCAATGTGTGTGAGCGTGCATGTGTGTTTCCATATATTTTGTGTGTGGACATCCCATAATTTCACTTTCAAATATCACATATGTAATGTGTATATATATCCGTCCCAGCATGTCCCGTGCTGTGGATACTCGTCGGCCCAGGCGTGTCCCGTGCCGTGGATACTCGTCGGCCCAGGCGTGTCCCGTGCCGTGGATACTCGTCGGCCTAGGCTTGTCCCGTACCGTGGATACTCGTCAGCCCAGGCGTGTCCTGTGCCATGGATACTCATCGGCCCAGGCGTGTCCCATGGCTACTCGTCGACCCTGGCTTGTCCCGTGCCATGGACACTCATCGACCTCGGCATGTCCTGTGACGTAAACGGCATAATTAAAGGGAACCTGTCAGCAGGATTGTGCACAGTAACCTACAGTCATGGCCAAAAGTTTCTTGTTACAGATTCTTCCATACAGGATTCTTCAACTTTCCCTACACCGCTGACACTTCCTTGCAGTATGCGCCCATATTGGACCATCTTAGACTGCTTCCCAGCTTCCTCCCGGCTCAACCTTGCCACCATGACAACTCCCTCTGCCTACTTCGGCCCAGGATAGAGATCATCAGTCACTAAATTAGGTTGCCTCTGGCAAAGCATCCGACCCATCTATACTGCTCCCTGTGAAGCTTCAGCGTTCCTTTCTCACTCACTGCATCTGAGCTTTCCTCGGTCTTCAACTGCAGATCTCCAGCAATCTGCCAAGGCCAACATCTGCCACAACCTCTGCATTCTTCTGTCCAACTGTCCTTACGTTCCTTGACTGTGGATACCTGGGACTAACACTTGGCAAAACATTGTGGGGCTATCGGGACGTCCTGGGCCTAGAGCCTATGTGCATACTAAAGGCGCCCTGGCCCCGTCTGACTATACTTCCCTAAACCTAGAAGCTTAACACCCGACAGCCCCTCCTATGTTAAACTCTTGTTGTCCAAGATCTACACCAATACGGCTCACTAGTATGCCCCCATTTAGTGGCCCCAAATGAAACTACACTTAACCGAAACTATAAACACTAAAATACCCCCTCTATTGTCAGACAGGTGTACTAAGAACTGTCCCTATCTACTAGGCATAAAATACAGTTTTTACATTACAAGAACAGCACACGTATATTAGAACGTACATAAAATGGTAATGCAGGAAAAAGTGTGGCAATACCATTAACTATGCAGGGTAATACATATCTTAAATGTAGCAATACCACCAAATATTAACAACAACATAATAGTAAACACATGTAAAGCATTTATACATTAAGAAACACTGGGGAGCAAAGCAAGGCGGTAATCCTATGTCACCCACTTACAGGACAACCCCATTAACGGCTTTGCATATATAGTCCACAAAGTATTCTAAGAAAACTTGCTCCCTAAGAGTCAAATAGTGCTACGTCCCTCCACAGAGTCTCAGTGTGGCTAAGCAGTGCTGTACAGCCACATATGTGTCGCCACGTTCATCAGGAATTGTCACAAATTTTCATGCCATTTTTACCCATTTAATTGTGAAAATCTAAAATCTGGCGCTAAAACTACATTTTTTTTTTTTTTTTTT